>PVKP010035710.1:11131-23156 GCA_004027715.1 Plecturocebus donacophilus | reverse complement strand
CAGATTTCATTTTAGCAAAACTTCTTTAAGGTGTTACTAACCAATGCATTTTGGAGGTTCTGTCCATTTTCCATTTTCACAACGTATTTCTTCTGACCCATGGATCTCAAAATTAAGTTCACATTCTATATGAACTATTTCTCCATGATGATAACTTGTTGAACTTGAACGTGTTTGAATTTTGGAGTTCACAGGCAGAGGTGGAGGAGGACATCTGTTTCTTGTTCCTTATCAGCAAATTTAGTCATAGAATTTAAAAAAATAATAAAGATTAAATGAAACTGTTCATTATGTCAACACCATAGAAAACATGGCAGACCGATTCTAGGAGCATTCCTTTGATCACCGTTTCTTGATGTTAACTTCCTTGTGTGATACCCCCTTTCATGAGTAGGACATGTGACTTGCTTCTAGCCCACAAAATGCAGCAAAAGTGATGGATCAGTACCTGATTATGTATACATAATTATATAACATGGGATTTTAATGCCCTTCTTGCCAAGAGACTCTCTCTCCTTGCTGGTTTGGAAGAAACAAGAGACTACATCATGAGCTTCCAAAGCAGAAGGGGTGCAAGGCAAGGGACAGTGGCCTGCCTTCAGTTAACAGCTGCAAGAAACTGAGGCTCTCAGTTCAGCAGTCTGCAAAGCACTGAATGCTGCCAATAATCATATTGAGTTTGGAAGAAGACTTGCCCAGTCAAGACTCAGATGAGACTGCAGTCCAGCTAACATCTTGATTGCATCTTTGTTAGCCATGGATGCAGAGAGCTGGGTAAGCCACACCCAGACTCCCAAACTACACACAATGGGAAGTAATATCTTTGTGTTGTTTTAAGCTGCTTAGTTTGTGGTGACATTGTTATGCACCAACAGAATACTAAAATAGCAGGCCTTTTAAATTCATTGCCTCCTTTAGCATGCAGCAGATCTGTTCTTGAACCGATGTTTATCTAAATTAAAATTTCCTGCTCTAAAATACTGACTACACTACTTTCTTATTGCTGCTGTGATGAATTAGTTTAGTGGCTTAAAATAGCACAGATATATTCTCTTACAGTCCTGGAGGCCAAAAGTCCAGATTCAGTTTCACTGGACTAAAATCAAGATGTCAGGAGAGCTGCATTCCTTCCGGAGGCTTTGGAAGAGAATCTGCTACTTTTCTTTTTCTAGCTTCTTGAAATTACCTGTATTACTGGGCTCACAACCCCTTCCTCAAAACATTGCAACCTGTGGCTTCCATTGTCACATCTCCTGCTTCCCCTTCTGTAGTCAATCTCCCTCTGCCTCCCTTTTATGAGAGTGTTTGTGATTCTGTTTAGAGTCTGAACAAATAATTCCAGATAATATTCCTGCCTTAAGATTGTTAACCTCAATGTGTCTTTTACCATGTGAGATAACATTGTGGTTCCCACTGTTAGAATGTGGTTACATTTTAGGGGTAGTAGGAGATATATAACTTAGCCCACAACACTGCCTGTTGCATGCCTAATGACTGTTTACCAGAGAAAATAGGCAAGTTGTCATGCTGGCTAAATTGGAAGAGGAAGGGGTATAAAAGGCCTTAAGGAGGTCTACCATTTATTATTGAAATAGCAACTTGGGAGACCGAGGCCTGCTGGTCACCTGAGGTCAGGAGTTCGAGACCAACCCGAACATGGCAAAACCCTGTTTCTACTAAAAACACAAAAAAATTAGCCAGGTATGGTGGTGAGTGGAGATTGCAGTGAGCTTAGATCATGCCACTGCATTCTACCTTGGGTGACACAGGGAGACTCTATCTCAAAAAGAAAAAAAATAATATGCTTTTAAAAATTTGCTGAAAAAATTTTCTCTACTACTATATTAAGGATGTTGAGCACGAATGAAAAACTATAAAATCTTTAAAGTTACTGTTCAGTCCATTTAGAGAATTATGATAGTCCAGCAATCCCATTGCAAACCCCTGGTCAGAGCCTTCATTCATTTTCCTAGCACCTGTTTCAAAATTTTCACCACTTTCTTCCAAGTTCTACCTTCATGTCTTTCACCTGCCTGTCAATAAACATTATATCCCATATTACAGAAAATAAAAATGACTATCAAACCCTTGCCTCACCTTATCTTTCTAATCCTCAGACTCCTATTTGTCTCTTAAGACCAAATTTAAATATGATCCATCACCTCTGTGAATGTTACTCCACAGCATACCAATCAGAATTGCTAATGTTGATTCTCTCACTTTGTACCTGAGTTGATTGTACCATTTGTCACCTTATATAAATTATTTTTTTCATATCTGTATATTCTGCTAGATAGGACCTTCCTATCTAGGTGTGTTTAAATAAGTATGGATGTCTTCTGCATTACCTGTTAGACACATTTAGTAGTAGAAATGTGACCACAGATGTGACATTTTTGGGGAGTTTTACCAGATGGCTTTTCCTATTTTCACTTCTGGGGATTATTCTTTTGTTTTTCTGCCTTCTACTTCACTATTTTGGAGACTAATTTTTACAATTGGAAGTATGTGGCAAATTAAGAGAAAGTGTCCTTGCAAAGCTGCCAGATTGGGCTAATTAGTCTAACAATTCCCAGTAAGAAAAGTTATTTGTTATAATAAGGGATTTAAAATGTATAATAGAGATTTTAAAATAATAAATTTAAAAGATAGAGTCCTTTACAAAGTAATACAAAACAAAGATTTATTCAGATGGAATATATTAAAGATAGCTGAAAATAGCACTAATTTGAAAGACAATGTTTATTTTAAAGAATAGGACTCAGAAAAAAAATTAGGTACCATCACAGGAATTTTGTCAGAGCTAATGGACATTAGAGCTGATAAAGACACTGCATTTTGTGAGTGTTAAGTTTAACAATTTACCTTCACATACAGGAGATTCTGGGTACCAACCAAAGCTATAGCATTGAATTAACTCTGATCCACTGAGATAATAATTTTCATGACAGAAAAACTGAACGACATCTCCTTCTTCATAAGTTTGCTTTACAGGATGAAAATAACCATTTTCAATTAATCTTAAGGAAGAGCACTTTAATTCTACAAATGAAAGAATGAATAAAAATACAGACAATTGTTTATTTTTTCTGTTAGAACAAAATTCACTTACTATTTACATGATATATCTAGAACAGAAATTAAATTTTCCAAAAAAGCTTATGACTTCATTTTATGTATTTGTTAAATAGCATTACTCTTATTTTAATGTAATCTTGTGAGCTAAAATAAATTTTTTCTACTTGAGAGCTTTAAACTATCAGAATGCTATCAACATAATTAAAAATAAAGGCAAAAAGTATGGAAAATGAAACATAATTAGTGTGACAACTTATATACACTTCTCTATGAGAGAAAGTTTTCAAGGTGAAAATAGATTTTATTCCAAATGAGAACCTGCTGGTACACTTTGGAGTGATAGACCATCCATATGGGAGACATTCTACCTCCTTGGTCTTTTTTCCTCCGGTTGTGTAGTGACCAGTGGCACATTCTTATTGTACTTTGTCCTTCACTTTCAATGTTTTCTGTGTTGTGGAATAATTTCCATTATATAATTCAGGAGCCAAACATGTTTCTAAAATTACAAACATTATTTATTTTATAAACCTTTTTAATAACCTAGAATATTTAAAAATCTCAAAATGTATTTTCATGAATCTTAAGAATATATGGTAAAATCAACACTTAGCAAAACTGAAAAAGAGCCCCAGTTTTTCTTTGCCTCTCTATTTTCTTTTTTTCATACACCTATTGACCTAACCCTACCAGTTTTCTGTTCTTAAAATTCTGTTCTACAAGTGCTTAACCAAAGGCCAAAATTCAACTGACAGCTTGTGTAGTAGCAATTGTTATAGTATGCACTGTTTATGCATTTGTACAATTTAAATGACACTAACAAAGTATACATATATTTAAATTGTTGAATTTTTAAGTATATCTGATGTTGGTTCACAATATAAAATAATATACATGATCTTAAATTCTTCTCTAATGAAGGAAATAGTGACATACAAACAAAACAGTTCTTTCACTCAGACGTGGTGCCTCACGCCTGTAATCCCAGCACTTTGGGAGGCCGAGGTGGGCAACAATATCAGGAGTTCAAGATCAGCCTTGCCAATATGGTGAAACCCCATCGCTACGAAGAAATACAAATAATTAGCCAGGTGCAGTGTTGCACACCTGTAATCCCAGCTACTCAGGAGGCTGAGGCAGGAGAATCGCTTGAACCCAGGAGGTGGAAGTTGCAGTGAGCTGAGATTGCACCACTGCAGTCCAGGCTGGGCAACAGAGCAAGACTCCATCTCAATAAAAGAAAAGAAAATAAAAAGCTTCTTTCATTTTATTTCATTCCAATTCCTTTTATTGGTGCAAAGTAGGAATTATAGGTGTAGGTGTGTTGTAGGGATTGAGAATATTTGGATTAAGGAATCAGCACTTGAGAAAACCAATGTAATATCAACTTTCTGCATTGCAGACATAATGAAAAATAAATTATATTAAATAAAAACTGCCTCTTCAGTTTTAGGAAATGAATATTGTACCATGTTCTTTCCTACAGGTTGGTTGAGAAGACCATCCATCAGAGAGACATGGAGCCACTTCTTCATCCTTTCCTCCACTGGTTTTGTATCCTGAAGTACAACCATAATGCATGTTCTCTTGAATTTTGTATAATAACTTTACATCAGAGATGTAACCATTACTCAGCTCAGGCTTAATGCATTTTTTCTATGGAAAAATATATTTATTTGTTTAACTTAACAATGAAACTAAGCTTGTGTTTTACTAACTTCTAAAATTAAGCTAAAAGCATAATGTTAATATTAGCAATTTCATTTTGGAAATATCTGCATTTTTTGGAAAATGGATTCAATCTAATACTGACTTTCTTTGTATGTACTATTTTTAGTTCTTATCGTAATTTCTATCCCCACCACATCTACTTCTAGGTAAGTTTGCTAAATAAATCAACTACAATGACCATATTCGATGCCCTCTTTTAAATGAAACTAAGTCAGTCAAAGCTCCTTACTCTGGGTCACCTGCTCTAGTGAAAGATAATTGATCGTTTGACAATAGTGTAGCCTGACATTAAATAATGAAATGAGTCAATTAGGTGACCTCACAAATTTGAACTCAAACTTTCATTCAAAATTGAAAGACACAGTTTTCAATGGGTATCATGAGAAAAGCTGGTATACAAAGAAGAGATCAGTCTTACAAATGATAAAACATTGGTGTAGCAATACTGCCCTTCTGGAGGCCAGTGTTTCAGACATCTTTATCGCATCCTATGCTTAATTATCAAAATAAGTTTCTCATTACTTAAAGTAAATTACACATTTTCCCATTGCAATGTGATAAATAACAATTTCAGTTATCCCCCTATTCCCTTCAACAGAGTATTACTAAAAACTGATAAAGAAAATAACATTTTAACATAAAAACATTATTTACTGGAATTCGAATTATGCCTTCAGTTTGTACAAAGACAGTTTTCTAGTGATTTTGTTTTTCTCTACTAAAATGTTTAACCATTTCCATTTTTATTGGACCCCTAGTTTTGTAAGCAAATTTCTTTGAGTATTGTAACATTGAGTTGACACATTCAGCTGACTTACTAAGGTACCTTGGTTCTGGAGACCAGCCTTCTGCTGTACACGTGCTTCGCCCTTCTTGTCTCCCACTTTCGGTGGTATAACCAGCCAAGCAGAAAAATGACAATTTTGTGTCTGTGCTCATTGGAAAGTAAAAGCTTTTAAAAATGTAGTAATATTGGGTGATTCTTCCATTTTCCACATGAGGAAAACCACAGGGTTTCTCTCAAATGAGCAAATGTCAAGTTGAAAATGGAAAAAAAATCTAAAAACATAAAATTTGTAATCAGGTGACAAGACAAACTAATTAAAAATATTTAGAGTAACTTCAACTAGTACTTATTTTTCTTAAATGTTTAAAGTACTTTTGTGACAATTCAAGCAGTCCTTTTATCATAATTGATCTGCAAGTCACTTTAAACATCCACCAGTTATGATAAAACTTAGCAGACCACTTCTTCAGGCAAGCTCAGCCTAACTTTGCAGAACAGTACTTTCTTTTTCTTATTAGAGACAGAGTTTTCCTTGTTATCCAAGCTTCAGTGCAGTGCTGAAATCAGCTCATGGCCACTGGGAGCTTCTGGGCTGAAGCAATCCTCCTACCCTGTAGCTAGGACTGCAGGCACATGCCACCACACTTGGCTAAATTTTCCTTTATGTTTTGTAGAGATGGGGAAGGAGGTCTCACTATGTTGCTCAGGCTGGTCTTGAACTCCTGGACTGAAAGGATCCTTCTGCCATGGCCTCCCAAAGCACTAGGATTACAAGAGAAAAGTCACTGCACTGCACCTGCACTTCCTACTAGATATGTATTGCAAGTTACCTATGTAATTTAAAAATTTCTAATAGTCACATTAATAAAAAATACAAAGGATGAGCTGAAGTTAATTTTTATAGTATATTTTAATTGACCCAATATCTTGAAAATATTTTACATTTTTTTGTTATTAACTCTTCAACATTTCGTATGTATTTATAGTTACATTACATATGATCTTGGACTAGTGACATTTTAACTCCTGTCTTCAATAGCTATATGTGGTTAGTTGCCCACTGTAATTGGACAGCACAGTTGAGGAATAGATAAAGTTTCTTCTTAACATATGCAAATTTGTTAAAAATTTTCAAATAAATAGCATTTTTAAAGAAAAAACAGACAACAAATTAAAACGAATAGAATAATTTAGCAAGAGCTTTGCCAAACAGGATATTTAAATGGTCAGAGACCTAGTACTTAGCATTATTAGTCATCAGGAAAAAGCAAATTTAAGTCACCATGAGATAGTACTGCATATCCAATAGAATTGCTGAAATGAAAGAGACAGGCTATCTCAATGACTGGTGAAGAAGTGAAAAACTAGAACTCTCATATTTATACAATTGTAAGTATAAATTAGATCAAACTCTATGAGAGAACAGCTTTGCAATATTTATTGGTGTAAAACATGTACAAACCATATTCCTAATTTAAAAAGCATATATTTGTATACCAAAAGACATGTAAAAGAATGTTTATGACAGCACTATTCATATAGTCCCAACTTGGAAACAATCTAAATGTCCATAAACAGGAAAAGATAAACACATTTTACACTATGTATACAATGTAATATTATACAACAACAGAAATGAATGAATGGTGAATCTGATATAATATTGAGTGAAAGATGCCAATCACCTATGAATTATTGTATAAATTTGCATAACTTTTTAAAAGAAGACAAACTAATCCATGATAATAGAATTCCAACTGGTTATCTTTGGGATTTAGTGCCCTACAGGCATCAGTTACGTTTCTGGGGTGCTGACACTGTTCTATATCTTGATCTGGATGGTGTAAAATTATATAAAAAATTATAGAAGTGTATCCTGTGATTTTTGCATTTTTCTGGATATATTATACTCCAAATCAAACATATTTTAAAAATAGATCTTCATGTTGAAGATCTTAAAATCATAAAAACACTTAAAGAAATGCTTGAACAACCCTAGGAGCTGTGCTGAGAAGAAACAACATGGGCAGTCATGGATAAAAGAAGAGCTGGATCTAGTGTGATTACTCTGGCTTCAATGCCTAAGTTGATCTCTGCATACTAATGCTACCACGAGACATAGAATAAAAGTAATGCTAGCCTAGTTTTGAAGGAAATGGATGTGGAATGATGAGTAACCAAACTTCCAGCATCTAATGGAGCAGACAGAAAAACACGAGCAGGATAGTTCCCATTTTCTGAGAATTCTTCACATCATTTTTCACACCCAAGAACCCAAGGAATTTACAATAAAAAGGCTCTTCCAAAATAGTGCAATGGTGAATATACAAGGAGTTTCCCTGAGGTGCACAGTTGCTTGTCAGGGAGGGGCAGCAAAGTATTCTTTGCACAACAATCCTAGGTAGTGGCTTTAAAGACTCTGTCCTGGGACATCTCTCTCCACCACCAGTATAAGCACATTACTTGTTAAGGAGGCTGGAATGCCTTGGAGAATATGAATTCCTGAGAAAAAATTATTGAGAAATGTGAGGAATATACTAATTATATATAAACCAGGAAATCATTGACGTCTGATCATCTAAAAAAGTATATGAAGAGATGTACACATTAGCAATCAGAGAATGGTAAATAAATAAAAATTGGATTTCACATTACAAATAATAGCATAGCAACCAGTACAAAGATGGACAATATGAGGTGATCGTGAGGATGATGAGAAGCAACAATTGATATCCTGTCTCAGAGATTATATACTTTGAAACTGCCATTCTGGAAAAGCAAAATGCCACTACTCACAGAAATCAAGTACAAGAATAGACTCAATAATTTCACCTGTGATTGAATACAGACTGACGATATTGTCACAGAAGGATAAGTTGGTTATATTACAATATTCATTTCAGAGCTATTTGTGGTTGAGAGAACTAGAGTAACATGTCAAAACATTGTAGTAGGTCCAGGGGAAATGGACTTCAAGATTAGGAATAAAGGGATAAAATGTGTAAGTAAAGTAAGAGTGAGATTGTTCATAAGTTATTAATAATTGCATACCATGAAATGAGAAATACAATTAACTGAATTCTTGCCCCTGAAGTTCACAATAGGAGTTGAGAGAAGCATGCAAAAATAAGAATATTGTCTCGGTCTTTAAGCAGTTTACTTTTTTTGTTATGTAAAATAGCATTATAACGTTATAATAATCAGAAAATTCAGTAGAATATTTCAATGTCTTTATGGTATAGATAGCAGACAATTATATCTGCTAATATTTCCCTATTTTAGACAGAAAAAATCAAAAGAAATTCATGCAAAAATCATCCTATTATAGAATTAAAAGTATCAAATAAGATTCTGTGTCTTTCACTTTTATAATTTTAATCTTAGATGTTTTGGTAGAAAATTTACCATAAATTATTCAATTAAAATACAATTAAAACTTATTCAATTTCAACAAATTCCCTAAGATGTTTATTTTAGAAAAGCCTTATTGCTGTAGTTTCCTTCTTCGTATGTTCACTCTTGCTAATGCGAAGTGCCTCCCTGGGTTCTTCATCCTACGATCTGATAATATTGATAATTGTTCCTAAACAACATACCCGTGAACACTGCTCCCTTACACTATCACATTAAGCATACACACAGGACGATATGACTATAAAGGTTTCTAATAGGGAATCCATAGGTATCAGTTTGTTTGGAAAGTCGATTTACACGTGTTCAAACAATTATCAATAGAACCCCTCTTTTACTCTCAAAAGTGTCCCTGTTTGTACAAGAAATTATATGGTTGTCCTACTAATCAATACTTAATGTCTTCAACCAATGAATAATTCATTGGAATAAAAATCAAAGTCTCAAAAGTAGAAATCTTGCTCGTTATTTATGGCTATTTCTTTTTCATATTTCCTATATTAAACTCACCTTATGAACAGAATTAGAATTGTACAAGTTTTGTCAGTATTAGGAATCGATTCTAGCATAAATTTAGAATTAAAGTTAACATGTGACTTTGAAATGGACATACTGTAGCCCGAAGACATTTTAGAAGTATTTAGATCCCGGTCTCCTGTCCCAAAACCTAGAGATACAAGCGTTTTTGTTTTGTTTCTCTGGCTTATGCTACTGTAATAATTACTAATTTTGCTCACAAGAAAAGGTCAAAAGGTCTAAATATTATTAAAAGTTATATTTATACAAGTGCCCTGGCTGCCAGCAGGGGATGGCGTCACCGCACTATAAGAGGGACCTGCATTGACCCTAGCCGCCAACAGGGGGCGACCGAGATTGCCTTTTCAGATTCCTGAGGCTCTGCCTCCGGCTTGCGTGGCGTCACAGCGCCAGCGTGCGAGCGTGGGGTCACGGCGCCGGCGTGCGTGGCGTCAGAGCGCTGGCCTGCGAGCGTGGCGTGACAGCGTGGCATCATAACGCCAGCGTGCTAGGCGTCCAAACGCTGGCGTGCGAGCACGTCACTTCGCTGGCGTGCGTGGCGTCAGAGCGCTGGCGTGCGAGCGTGAGGTCAGAACGCTGGCGTGCCTGCGTGGCATCAGAGCGCCGGCGTGCGTGCGTGGAGTCAGAGCGCCAGCGTGCGCGTGTGGCGTCTCAGCGCCTGCGTGCATGCGTGATGTCAGTGCGCCGGCGTGCGTGCGTGGCGTCACAACGCCTGCGTGCGTGGCGACAGAGCGCCGGCGTGAGAGCGTGTCATCACAGCCCAGCGTGCGTGCGTGGCGTCACAGCGCCGGCCTGCGAGCGTGGCGTTAGAGCGCTGCCGTGCGTGGCGACAGAGGGTGGGCGTGGGAGCGTGGCGTCAGAGCGCCGGCGTGCGTGACGTCAGAACGCTGGCGTACTTGCGTGGCGTCAGAGCGCCGGCGTGAGTGCGTGTTGTTACAGCACGGCGTGCGTGAGTGGCGTCACGGTGCTGGCGTGCGTGGCGTCATAGCGCCGGTGTGCGGGGCGCCACGGCGGTCTGCAGAGTTTCGTTCTCCTCAGTACAGACCTTGCGTGTAGTGGGTGGTCGGAGCTGCGTCCTCCTCCCCACAGAACCCAGGGTTGGGTTGGGGGGAGCCCCGCGAGGATGGAGCTGTGTTCTCTTCAGCACACACCCGGCTGGCACGCAAAGGCAGAGCGCGTTCTCAGCACAGACCTTGGGGGCACTGCTTCACTTTGGGACAACTCCGGGCCACGTTCACGTTGAGTGAAATCCTTCCTGTTTGCAGCCCGGACTCCTGAGAGTCAGAGACTAGTAAGAAGGTCTCGGTGTGGAAAACTCGATACCGAAAGCCTCTGAATCCTGCACACGGAGGTTCTTCCCTCCCAATGCCACGCAGCTGCTGTGCGAAGTCCACACCATAGCCCCAAAACACAGAGCGTTCCCAAGGCAGGTATGACGACCGAAATACGAATACGACACCCACAGTGCTCTTGTAGAAAACGCCTGTAATGCGAATGCAAAGCCTCAGTACAAAACTGTTAATATAAAATCCGCACTACCCACGCGGCTGTGCCGGTACAGCACTGTTAATATTAAGTCAACGCTGACGTATCAATGCAAACGTGGAAAATAAGTGTTAGAGGTTAGAGTGAGGGTTAGGGTTTAGGGATTAGAAGAATTTTAGGCAAAATAAATTAAAATAGTTATTTTAGCAAAGGAATGATTCGTGAATCACGGCTGAAGCTCCAAATGGAAAACAGGGTTTGGGGCTAAGTGAGGTTTCTCATTGGCTCCAGGTAGGCAAATGCATATTGTGGGATGGTTCCCTCAGCGTCCCTAGTCATACAGCCAACTGGCAGCTGGGCTTTTTATCACTGACTGTGGTTGGTTGGTTCATTTTTTTTGTCAGTTTAAATGCCGCCAAGTTCGGTTTCCGTTTGTTTAGGAAAGACCTCAGGCTAACAGCATTTTTTGCTTTAACATGTCATGACTGTAGTTCATTTTCATTTTACTTTCCTGGCATTAATAGAAGTAAATTCACATATTGATTGTTATTCAGAAAGTCGGTTTAATTGGCAACCTATTTGTGATGGTGCATAAAATAATGTCTTTTGATCGTTGGCATCTTAGATTAGATGATATATGTTAACCCTGTTAAGCTTTGTTATTAAACCATAGCAGGAGTTGAGTTTCCTTTTTTTTTTTTTTATCCTAGGCTTTAACCATTTAACATACACTCAAGCATCTCCTAACAATGTGGATACTTTCTGAGAAATTTGTCCTTAGTGATTTCATCTTTCTACGAACACCATGGAATGTCCTTACAAAACCTAGACGGTGTAGCCCCTCCATCCCTAAGTTATATGGTATAGCCTATTGTTCCCAGGCTACACACCTGTAAAGCACATCTCTGTACTGAATGCTGTAGTTAACCGTCACACTATGGTGATTGTGGTTTGTGAGCCTGAAATGTCTGAGACAGGTCTCAGTCAATTTAGAAA
>PVKP010035710.1:0-11031 GCA_004027715.1 Plecturocebus donacophilus | reverse complement strand
AACCGTCACACTATGGTGATTGTGGTTTGTGAGCCTGAAATGTCTGAGACAGGTCTCAGTCAATTTAGAAAGCTTATTTTGCTAAGGTTAAGGACATGCCCATGATACAGCCTCAGGAGGTCCTGACAACAGGTGCCCAAGGTGTTCAGGGTAGAGCTCGCTTTTTATACATTATACGGAGACATGAGACCCTAATTAGTATGTGTAAAATGTACAGTTGCTTGGTCCAGTAAGGTGGAACGGTTAGAGGCAGGAAGAGGGGGTGCTTCCAGGTCAGAAGTAGGTAAGAGATAAAAGGTTGCATTCTTTTAAATTCTTGATCAGCCCACTGAATACACAATTTAGTCTAGCTTAGTGAGTCTGCATTTTTACATATACAGTAGTGCAGAGGAATGGTATGATCTTGGCCCACCACAGCCCCTGCCTCCTGAGATCAAATGATTCCCTTGCCTCAGCCTCTCTAGCAGCTGGTATTACAAGCATGCACCACCACACCTGGCTAATTTTTGTATTTTTAGTAGAGATGGGATTTCTCCATATTTGTCAGGCTGGTTTCAAATGCCTGACCTCAGGTGATCCACCTGCCTTGGCCTCCCAAAGTGGTGGGATTACAGGCATAAGCCACCATGCCTGGCCAGGAAGCATATTTTGAGTCTGATATTGTCAACTGTATTACAGGTGTAACTTGTTTTCCTTGGAGCATTAAATACTGCTTTGGTATTTTGTTATACAAATAAAGCACTGATCCCTCTTTATCATTATATTCATTATTAGTTATATTGACATCCAAATGTAGAAACATTCCAGAGTCTGGGCTTCCAGTAACTCTTTGTCATCCTCTAAAAGGTAAATTATTTTTTACCAAAAGACACAGTGACATCTAAAGTCACATTGAATGTCCTGCCACTTTTGTTTCTCTAGTTTCATCAATTTCTGCAAAGCATCTTTAGGGAAATAACTTTGACTATCCCTTTAAACTCTTCTGTTTTGGAAAGCATCGTGATGAAACATTGAATAATTGTGGTCACAAAATCCATTTATAGTCTGTCTTTGAATATTTTTTTTCCAATGGTGAATATTTGTTTTTATTGTTTTGTAGCTAAAAGGAATTCTAGGAAACCAAACAAAGACAAGCATTCATTAGCATAAGTGATCCAGTCACAATCAATTTGCTATTTTAACTTTTTTTTTTAGTTATACTTTTGAAAGCGTCCAGCTGTAAATTGAAATAGTCTCCAAAATATGACTTTTTTCCCTGGTTCTAAGGTGACCAGCTTTCCTAGAGAGTGAACCACACCACAAGAAAAAAGATGTGAGAAATACGTTTATGTGTGTTATTTTAACATAAAACATGTAAAAGAGGCATTTCTTTGAAATTATGTATTTGCATAATTTACTTTGCAGCATCATTAATTCTTTTATTCTAAAAAATAGTGTCAATTACTACTTAGTAGAAATAAGCAGATATTTGAAAAAAATATAATTTTTAAAGAAAGGTTTTATTTTAAATTAGTTTTAGATTCACACTGAAATTGTGAAGAAAATGCAGATTTCCTGTGTAGACCCAACTTAGTTTACCCTCGTATTAACATGTCAACATATATCAGATACATTATTAACATTTTTTTATTTCCGATGGAGTCTTGCTCTGTCATTTAGGTTGAAGTGCAATGGCACGATCTTGGCTCATTGTAACCTCCATCTCCCATGTTTAAGTGATTCTCCTGCTTCAGCCTTCCAAGTAGCTGAGATTACAGGTGCCCACCAGCATGCTGGGCTAATTCTTTGTATTTTGTATTTTTAGTAGAGACGGGGTTTTGCCTTGTTGGCCAGGCTGATCTGGAACTCCTAACCTCACATGATTTACCCTTCTCAGCCTACCAAAGTTCTGGGATTACAGGCATGAGACACCATGCCCAGCCTACTAATCGGTGTATTTTATTAGGCTGGGTATCTGTTCAGGTGTTTACCCAGTATTAAAATCCCATATGTATTTTTAAATATCTTTTCAGGTCTGTCTTGTCTTTTTTTCTGAATATCTGAATACAGTTTTTGACAATACAATATTAGTTTTATAAAGTCTGTGTTATCAATATTTTCATGAATTGGCATTTGATGTTGTGTGTTAAAAGTCAACACTTAACCCAACATCATATAGATTTTCTTTCAGAGTTTTTATAGTTTTGCATTTCAAATTACAGTCTCTGGACTATTTTGAGTAGGTTTTCTTTTTTTAAAAAATTTGTGTATATATTCATTTCGTTCTACATGGCTTCCAAAGTCTTCCATCACCATTTTTGGGAAGATATGGCTACAGTGGTCTTCATTTTGGTTTGAATATCCAAAATTATTACACTGAATAAACTGAGTATTGAATTTTATAGGTATTTCAGGACAGCCAGGAGGGGCTGCACATCTCCCAATAAACTGAGAAATAGTGTCCATGCTGATCTCCGGTGCCACCAGAGGGTGCGTGAACCCACCTCTGACCAACTTCCCTCTGAGGTGCCAGAAGCAGCGAGGAGCTTCGACTTTCCCGGGGCAGGACAAGGGTCATGTCAAGTAAGTGTTGTTCATTGGTGAGTGAAAAGCTTCCTTTCCATGGCCCTGAGTGCAGAGAAGAGAGTCTTTAGAGTACTCAGCAAAGGAAGAAATTCATCTAGAAAAATGAAGTCCCCAAATCCCATTGTTAATGGCTACACCCTGATATGATTGTCAATGTCCCAGACTCAGTGGCCTCTGATATAATAATCACACGGTGTCCTAACATTACTATGATATCTGTACCATGCCCTAACACCAAGATAATATCCACACCATACTCTTAATGCTAATCTAATATTCACACTGTTGCTTCTGATACTAATGTAATACTATCCGCAGTGTGCCCTAATGCTAATGTAATATCTGCACTGTTCCGCAACACCAGTATGATATATATGCCATGTCCTAACACTAATATCCACACCGTGCCGTAACACTAGTACATCCACACAGTAGCCTCTCATGCTAATAAATATAATATGTATTAAGTGGAGTCTGTTGACATTGAGGCTTTTATAAGGGTTCACAGCTTTGGATGAAGCATATCCTCTATAGTGGATTTTTATGATGTCTCTGCTTTTCTGGCATAGTATTGGTGTGGTTGTTTTAAAAAGTAATTTGCTTTTTAATGACATCATACTTCTAGGAAACTTCTAGTAGCAGTACAAAATGTAACCTGTTTCTTTTCTTAGATGCCCCAGCAGTTATTGCTGTACCAGATTTGCCATGTCCCACAAAATACTCTGGTATATTTTACCCAAAGCACGGACACTCTCCCAGGTTACCACGACATAACCCCTAGATCAGGAAATCAGCATGGTTCCTATGTGGTAATTTAGTCCACAAACTCATTTCACTTTTACCTTCTGCTCTCCCTGGGAGTATAATGTGTTTTTTCATTCGGATCCAGTTTTCCTGGCACTGTTCCCAATACTTTCCTGCATATTTATGATCTTGACACACTTAAAGAGCATACAAGTTTTTGTTTGAACATCTGTTTTCAGGTCTTTGGGGTATATACCTAGGAATGGAATCACTGAGTCATATGGTAAATCTATTTGTAACTGAAGAAACACCAAATTATTTCACGCATATGTTGCACCATTTCATATTGTCACAAGCAGTGTTTAATAGTTCAAGTTTCTGCACATCTTTGTCAACACTTTTTTTTTTTTAGTATTAACTGTTCTAATGTGAGTTAAGGGGTATCTCTTTATGGTTTTAATCATGAGTAATGATGTTAAGCATCTTTTCATGTGCTTTTTGGTGAAGTGTATTAAAGTCCTTTGTCTATTTTTAGGTTGAGTTGTCTTTATTGTTGAGTTATAAAAGTTATTTATGCATTCTGGGTAACAGACATGTCTAAAGTATCTGATGCGTTGTTTTTTTTCTTCTATTTTGTGGGTTATTGAAAAATAACAGGAGTTAATGTGTGATGTCTGCCGTGGGGTCCTGAGACAGAGCTCTAAGCCTTTGGAGTGTGTGAAGTGTGATGTGTGTTCCATGTGCTAATGAGATGACCGATGGCTGGGGGCACCTGGACAGCCTCAGTGGGGCTGGTTGCCAAGGGAACCAACCTTGTTGTTAGAAGATTTGAAATTTCATCACCCCTCCCATCTCTGTGAAGGGGAGAGGTGCTGATGGTTCAGTTGATCACCTGCGGACACTCATGTAACCAATCTGTCTATGTAATAAAGGACAGGGTTGGGAGAGTGCCAGCATCTGTGTTGCTGAACATGGGGAGATGCTGGGAGGATCTTATCTAGAGAGGGCATGGGAGACCTGCACCCCTTACACATACTTCACATTGAGCATCTCTTTGTCTGACTGTTCATATGTAACTTTTAAAATATCCTTGGCAATAAGTCAGCCATAGTAACTATACCATTTCCATGGGTTCTGTAATGTGCTGTAGTAAATTGCTGAACCCAATAAGGGTGTTGTGGGAGCCTCCAATCTGTAGCCAAGTCAGCCAGAAGGTAATCTGGGAACCTACTATTTGTGATTGTCATCTTATGACTGAGTACCTGTATTTTCTTAAGAAATGAATTAATTTTACCGTTTTTCTTGTCTTGTACTTCCTACTTAGCTCTTTAGGAATGGAATTATAAGCTTCACTGTCTCTCCACGAGATACTTCCTACACTGCAAACTTTTCTAACTGTGAGTTTTCTTAGAAGTTCCAGGGACCAAACCTTGAAACAAACTAGGCACTTCCGGAACTTTGCCCTACCAGGAGATTTCCAGGAGACAGTTATCAGTATACAGCTTAGCTCTGCCTGTGGTGGTACTAGCAAGAACATCTAATGGTTAAAACATCAGAGCTAGTCTCATTGACCCTGCACCTCCTCACCCTATCCTCTCCATGCCATTTTGCCAAGTCCTCTTTTTAAAGCTCCCACTTTGTGCCCTGAAAGTGGAAGCAGTTTCCTTAAGGCAAGAGCCTGTGTGGTCCCTTCAGGTAAGCTCTGGCATAAAGTCACTTTCTTTTTACCATCCTTGTGTTTGTCAATAATTTGCAAGCAACATGCAGCAAGACTTGCCTTCCTAGGACTGAGCCCTTAGCCTGTGGGGTCTGATGCTTTCTCCAGTTAGTGTCAGGATTGGATTGCACTGTAGGACACCTAGCTGGTGCCCAAGATTTGGTCTGTCTGGGGAAAGAAAACCTATGCATCTGTTAATAGAAGTGTTCTCTGTTGAGTGTTGAGAGAAGACAGTTGTTTTTCCTATTATAACAATTTTCAGCTTTTTTCTTCATGTCATCTGTGGCATAAAAGCTTTAAATTTTAAAGAAATCCATTGGTTTACTTTTCCTTTTGTAGTTTGTGGTTTTCATGTCAGATCTAAGAAACTATTGCTACATCCAAGGTCATGAAGGTGTAACTATGTTTTCTCTAGAGATTTTAGTTTTGCCATATTTAGATCTTTGATCGATTTTAAGTTAAATTTGTTGTGTGATATGAGGTAAGGATGCAATTTTGTGTCTCTTTATGTGGATCACAAGTTGCCTTACATCACTTGTTGAGGACAGCATTTTCCCCGCAGTTTAATGGTTATGGACGTTGTCTCAAATCAGAGAGCACAGAATGCCTGGAACGCCTGTGAGTGCACACATATCACCCAGAGCACCCATGACATAGTCAGAGTAACGCAGTACACCGAGAACATGCATGTGTCCCTCAGAGCGCACACAGATCAGACAGAAAGCCCGTGATAACATCAGACTCAGAGTGCACATGTGTCACAAGGAAAGCAGAAGTGACACCAACTATCCCAACACCTGTCACACTCCTATAACCCCCAGAACAAGCCTGTGTCCCTCAGAGCACACACGTATGCCCAGAACGCCATTGTCACTGTCAGAGTGCACATATGACCTGGAATGGCAAATGATATTGTCAGGTTAACCCAATGCCCATCACACTCATCTAATCCCTGGAACACCCATGTGTCCCTCAGAACACACCCATATCACCTGGAACGACTGTTACACCGTCAGACTTTGAGCTCTCTTATCACCCGAAACAGATGATGCTCTGAGACTAACCCAACACCCATCACACTCATATAACCCCCAGGACACGCATGTGTCCCTCAGAACACACATGTAATGCCTGGAATCACCATGCTACCGTCAGACTAATGCAGCACCCATCACACTCATATAACCCCCAGAACACGCATGAGTCCCTTAGAACACACATATCACTTGGGATGCAAACGTGGCCTTTGGAGTGTCTGTAGCACCGACGATGGGACCCTCCGGGTCTCGCTCGGGCACTGGGTTCACAGCCTATGCTGGACTGGATTTGGGCTGGATTTGGCCTCTGTTATGAAGTGTGATGTTGTTGTTTCTGCCTTTCTGACAAGGTGTTGACAGCATTGTTTTAAAAAGTAGTTGACTTGCCAGTTAACGTCATGCTTCTGGGAAACTTGCAATTGCAGTTAGTATGCCTTCTCCTTTCCTCCCATTCCCCAGCAGTTACATGCAGTGCCAGATTTGCAGCTTCACACAAAATACCCCCTTGTGTTTCACCAAAAGCATAAACACTCCTTCAGGTGACCCCTACATAACCCCCAAATCAGGAAATAACACGGTTTTTCCTTCTTTTTTTTTTTTGGAGATGACGTGTTGCTCTGTTGCCAGGCTGGAGTGCAGTGGTGTGATCTCAGCTCACTGCAACCTCCACCTCCCAGGTTCAAGGAATTCTCCTGCCTCAGCCTCCCTAGTAGCTGGGATTACAGGCATGCACCACCACCCCCGGCTAATTTTTTGTATTTTTGGTAGAGACAGGGTTGCATCATGTTGACCAGGATGGTCTTGACCTCTTGACCTCCTGATCCTCCTGCTTCGGCCTCCCAAAGTGCTGGAATTACATGCATGAGCCATCGTGCCCAGTTGAAAATACGTGATTTCTGTGTGAAAGTCCAGTCCACAGACATACTTCAATTCACTGCCTGCCCCGGTTGGTAGGAAAATGTCTCTTTCCACATGGGGCCAATTTTCCTTTTTGGGAATTGTTCTTGACACTCTCAATTTTCTTTCTTTCTTTCTTTTTTGATATGGAGTTTTGCTCTTGTTGTGCAGGCTGGAGTGCAATGGTGCAACGTCTGCTCACTGCAGCTTCCGCTTCCCAGGTTCAAAAGAGTCTCCTGCCTCAGCCGCCTGAGTAGCTGGAATTACAGGCATCCACCAACACGCCTGGCTAATTTTTTGTATTTTTAGTAGAGATGGGATTTCACCATGTTGGCCAGGTTGGTCTCAAACTCCTGACCTCAGGTGATCCACCAACCACGGCCGCCCAGAGTACTGAGATTACAGGCATGAGCCACTTGTAACCAGCTGACTACTTGGAGGATCTTTCATCCATCCCATCACCGCTGGCAGTCTCACTTGGTAATGTCAGACTAGTTACAATCACAAACTTCATCCTGTCAAGTTCTGGATTTAACTTTGCCAGTGGTTTCCCAATGGCCGTAGAACCATGGCCTCCAGACTCTGAGTGCTCCTGCCTGCTGCCCTCTCTCATCCAGTCTGCCACAGCTGCATGCAGTCCCACTCATGGGGACACAGGCTCCTGGGTTTCTCAGCAGGGATTTTATATGTGCTCTCCCAGTGACCACCTTCGGTTTTTAAGGCTTTGTGTAGACAAGTTCTTAAAGTCATAGCAGTTATGTTATCTAAAAGTAGAAAAGTTAATACAATTTTTCTAAATACAAGGAAATAATCCATTATTTATTAGATCATCTGTGAGATGACCCTCAATATTTTTGTTTTGGAGATGGAGTCTCCCTGTGTTGCTCAGGGTGGAGTGCGGTGGCACAATCTCTGCTCACCATAGCCTCCACCTCCCGGGTTCAAGTGCTTTTCATGCCTCAGTCTCCTGAATAGCTGGGACTACAGACACTCATCACCACACCCCGCTAATTTTTGCATTTTTAGTAGAGATTTTCCTCTACTAGCAGAGGATTTCTCTATGTTGGCCAGGCTGGTCTTGTACTCTTGACCTCATGATCCACCTATTTCAGCCTCTGAATGTGCTCGGATTACAGGTGTTAGCTAGCATGCCCAGCCTATTTTTAACTTTTTGAGGGAATACCAAACTATGTTAAAAGTAGGCTGCACCATTTCATGTTCCACATACAGTGTTTAAGGGTTGTGATTTCTCTCCTACCTTGCCAACACTTGTTACATTTCTTAAATCATTGCCTTTCTACTGTGTGTGTGAAGGAGTATGTCATTGTAATTTCAGTTTAGATGGCCATAATGATAATGGTATCGATGATCTTTTTATGTGCTTGTTTTCCATTTATATGTTTTATTGGTGAAGTGTGTGTTCAACTGTTTCTCCATTGTGTAATTTTGTTGTTTTAGTTGTTGAGTTATCCAAATTATACATTGTGGTTAACAAACTGTTATTAGATATATAATGCACAAATATTTTTTTCTGTTTTGTGGGTTGTCTTTTCACTTTTTTTTTTTTTGAGACAGAGTCTTGTTCTATCACCCAGGCTGGAGTGCAGTGTTGTGATCTCGGCTCACTGCAACCTCCGCCTCCTGGGTTCAAATGACTCTCTTGCCTGAACCTCCCAAGTAGCTGAGATTAGAAGCTCCTGCTACCATGCCCAGCTTATTTTTTGTATATATATTTTTTGAGATGGAGTCTTGGCTCTGTTGCCCAGTGCTTTAGCCCAATCTCGGCTCACTGCAACCTCCACCTCCCAGTTTCAAGTGATTCTGCTACCTCAGTCTCCTGAGTACCTGGGATTACAAGTGTGTATCACTGCACCTGGCTAATTTTCATATTTTTGGTAGAGATGGGGTTTCTCCATGTTGGTCAGGCTGGTCTCGAACTCTTTACCTTAGGTGATCTGCCCGCTTCAGCCTCCCAAAGTGCTGGGATTACAGGTCTGAGCCTCTGCACCCTGCCACTCCCAGGAATTTTGTTTTTCTTTCTTGTTTTTGAGATGGGATCTTGCCTGTCGGTCAGGCTGGAGTGCAGTGGCCATACATAGGCTCATGGCAATCTCTGCCTCCTGTGCTCAAGCAATTATTCTGCCTCAGCCTCCCAAGTAGCTGGGGCTATAGGTGTGTGCCACCATGCCTGGCTTATTTTTCTATTTCTAGTAGAGATGGGGTTTTGCTGTGTCGTCCTGTCTGGTCTTGAACTCCTGGACTCAAGTGATCCGCTTGTCTCGGCCTCCCAATGTGCTGGGATTACAGGCATTAGCTACCATGCCTGGCCTATTTTTACCTTTTGAGGAAATACCAAACTATGTTAAAAAATAGGCTGCACCATATTATACTCCACATAAAGTATTTAAGGGCTGTAATTTCTGTCTGACCTTGCCAACACTTGTCATTTTACATTTCATGGATCTTAGCATTTTTGGTGTGTGTGAAGGAGTATGTCGGTGTGGTTTCAGTTTAGGTGGCCGTATTGATAATGGTGTCGATCATCTTTTCATGTGCTTCTTTTCCATTTGCATGTCTTATTGGCAAAGTGTGTGTTCAACTCCATTTTGTAATTTGTTGGTTTTTGTTGTTGAGTTACCCAAATTATACATTGTTGTTAACAGACTGTTTTTATATATGTAATGCACAAATATTTGATTCCTTTCCATGGGTTGTCTTTTTACTTTTATTCTTTTTTTAAATTTTTAGATGGAGTCTTGCTCTGTCACCCTAGCTGGAGCACAGTAGTGCTATGTCTGCTCACTGCATCCTCCACCTCCCGGGCTCAAGTGATTCTCCTGCCTCAGCCTCCTGAGTAGTTGGGATTATAGGTTTGCACCACCATGCACGGCTAATTTTTGTATTTTTCGTAGGGACGGGGTTTCTACGTGTTGGTTAGGCTGGTCTTGAACTCCTGACCTCAGGTGATCTGCTCACCTCAGCCTCCCAAAGTGCTGGGATTACAAGTGTGAGCCACTGCACCCTGCCAGTCCCAGGCATTTTGTTTTTCTTTCTTTCTTGTCTTGTCTTGTCTTTCTGTCTTTGTTTTTCAGATGATATCTTGCTTGTCGGCCAGGCTGGAGTGCAGTGGCCATATATCGGCTCACTGTAACCTCTGCCTCGTGGGTTCAAGCAATTCTCCTGCCTCAGCCTCCCAAGTAGCTGGGATTATATAGTGCCACCATGCCTGGATAATTTTTGTATTATTAGTAGATATGGGGTTTTACCATGTTGGCCAAGCTGGTCTCGAACTCCTGACCTTAAGTGATTCTTCTGCTTCGGCCTCCCAAAGTGCTGGGATGACAGGTATTAGCCACCATGCCAGGCCTTTCTTTTTTGAGACAGGATGTTGTACTCTCATCCAGGCTGTAGTGCAGTGGTGCAGTCTGCTTACTGTAACCTCCACATTCTGGGCGGAAGCTATCGTCCCGCCTCAGCCTCCCAAGTAGCTGGGACTACCGGTGTGTGCCACCATATCTGGCTAAATCTTGTATTTTTAGTAGAGATGGGGTTTTGCTGTGTCATCCTGGTTGGTGTCAAAATCCTGGATTCAAGTGATCCACCTGTCTCAGCCTCCCAACATGCTGGGATTACAGGCATTAGCTACTGTACCTGGCTTATTTTTACCTTTTGAGGAAATAACAAACGATGTTAAAAATAGGCTGCACCATATTGTATTCCACATAAAGTATTTAAGGGCTGTAAGTTCTCTCTGACCTTGCCAACACTTGTCCTTTTACATTTCTTGGATCTTACCCTTTCTAGTGTGTGTGAAGGAGTGTGTCACTGTGGTTTCAGTTTAGATGGCCGTAATGATAAGGGTATGGATCATCTTTTTGTGTGCTGCTTTTCCATTTGCATGTCTTATTGGTGAAGGGTGTGTTCAACTGTTTCTTCATTTTGTAATTTTGTTTTTGTTGTTGAGTTATTCAAATTATACGTTGTTGTTAACAGATTGTTTTTAGATACATAATGCAGAAACATTTTCTTGCCTTCCGTAACGTAACTTTTTGCTTTTTTTTTTTTTTTTTT
>PVKP010035709.1:0-23051 GCA_004027715.1 Plecturocebus donacophilus | reverse complement strand
CTTATTTGTTATTTTCATCCCCTATTCCTTCCTGTCTCCATTGTTAAACACAATTATTGGCATAAAAGAGGTTTTTAATACCCATTTTTAGACTGTATTCTAGCCTGGGCAATAAAACAAGAATCCCATTCTCTCTCCCTCTTTCTCTTCCTCTTTCTTTCTCTCTTTCATTCTTTTTTTTTCTTTTGCTGTTTCTTTCTTTCTCCTTTTCTTTTTCTGAAATCTCTTCCTCTTTCTTTCTTTCATTCTTTTTATTCTAAAAAAAAAGAAATTATTTCAATAAGCATATTTCATGGATCTCACAAGATATCTTGATGTTTACATCAATAATTATAAAACAATGGTAATATGATTACATTCAATTTTGTTTTTATAGAACAGGGCAGTTGGGAAACCTCACAGCTCCTTGCAATGAAAAATGTAGATGCTCATTTTCAATTTATTCTTTTACATGTGGAAGAGATGATATTGAATATTTTTCTCCCTGCTCTGCAGGCTGTATGTATTTTAAAACACTAAACCAAAAAAAGGTAATTATTTCTTATAATTATATTTTGTTATACACTTATGTTTTCATTATATTGTAATTATTATTTTTTATGCTTCTTCCTCATTAGTAAAATGTTCAACTTGTAGATGCTATTCATATTTTTCTTCCAACTCTCTGTAAAACCGATTTTTTTCTTATTTTCCCTTTTTAAATGTTAAAGATAAGAAAAAAAGTAGAATATATTTATTGTGGAATAGTCAAGAAATGAAGACAAAATGAGAAAGAATGGTTGTCCATAATACCACCAACTAAGTATTCCCACTGTTCACATTTAAGGATGTTTCCTTCCTGTGTGTGTGTATGCCCATACGTGTGTGTGTGTGTATATGTGGAAGTGTGTGGGAGAGGGTATGCATGTATATAATATTGAGTATCCAAACATGTATACTGCTTTTTCCTTATTCCTCAAAATGATAGTGTTTTATGGTTGTACAATATTCCATCATGATGTGGATGTGACTATACTTTACGTGTCTACTTTCCCATTATTGTGTATTCTTCTGTAATAAACACTAATAATTCAGGGAGGAATTGTAAGAGCAAAACTTGGCTCTTCCAGATGTTTATGTGATCATTTCCTCTGGATAAATTTCAGGATGTCAGATCATGGAAATAAAACTACGAATGTTGTTAAGTTCCTTGACATACATTGCTACAGCACCAGGCCTTCTTCAAGGAGCTTTGACACAATAGAACTTGTCTGAGGTGAGTGATTGGTCTGGTCAAGATGCCAGCTCCCTTGAGGAATTATTGAGAGTGGGAAAAGGGAGGTAGTGTGAACATAGCAGCTATCTTCAAATGTTTGAAGGGCTCTCCTGTGAGACAGGGAATGGATTTCTTAAGAATGCCACATACGGTAAAACTAGCATCAAGGAGAGATGTGGAGAGGGAGTAGCATCTCAGCCTAACATAAAGAATAACTTTTTTTTTTAAGAGATAATCTTAGAGTTGAGTGGAGGCTTTGTCATAACACTGTGGGATAAAACTTGACAGGGTGTTTTGGATGGCGAGGCATACACACACTACCCTCTAAAACAGGGGCAGACCCTCTGGCATATGGTTTTGGGCACATGCCTTTCTGGAAACATGCATGTAGGTGGGCTGTGTACAGGTTCTACAACATAATCCCACCTTAGAAAGAGGTATGGGGAGATGGAAGTATCTGGAGGACCACACTTTCCATGGCACTCATATGAGACACAGTCTGCAAAGGTGCCAGTGTGTTCCCAGCACTCATGCTCTTTGCTCAGTTCTCTTCCCTCACAATTGTACACACACACACACACACACACGCACACACACACACACTGCTCACAGGTCTAAACTAATGGGCCTCAGCTTATGGGCGACCGATTTGCTTCTTTCAGTAGTGCCTGCTGATTCCCACGTTCATGTCAACTGTGTTGAGCTTTTGAGGCCTGTTCTTATTAATTAGCACTTGATTTTTCTTCTCATTTCCCAGTCATTTTTATAAAATGACAAGATCAACCCACAGTAAACTATTCAACCTCTTGGGAAAAGCAAGGGGCGTGAAGCTGATGGGCTGGGAGTGGAGCTCCAGCTGGCTGGCAGGTGGGGCCTGGAGCAGAATGTGGGTTGTCCCCTGATGCACACATGTCCCTCCATTAGGACAGGGGTGTGAGAGTGCACAGCATGAACGTGCAGGTTGTCCAGACATGGAAGACTGCCCACATGGGCTTGCTATTCTGCACAGGGTATGTGCTGGGATGGTGGGGACATGGACAGATGCCCCGCCAGCCTGACACCCCATGACACAGCATGGATGGCACACTTTCCAACTTTTTCACCTTCAGCAGCTCTGAGCAGGATTTGTTTTCAAACCAAGTTATGTATCTGTGCAGAGATTCCCAAATCAGCTAGGCTGCAGTGGAGATCAGCTCTAGGCCTCGGTAGGATAGCCAAATATAGGTACCTGGACAGCTGACTCTGGAAAGTTCTACAGAGCTGGCAGAGGGGCGTGCCAAGCAGCACTTGGGAGCCAGGGCCAATAAAGGGTATCTTTCATCAGATAACCTAGCTTCTCTGGCTTCTGAGTGAAGGGGGCGGGATGTGAGCAAAGGCGAAGGCTGCCAGTGAGGGCATGGAGGGGCTGTGGTCTCCATCCTCCACCTCCAGGGCCAGTTTCCATAGAGATGGGATTGCGAGGCCAGGAATGACCCGCCAAGAATGCAATCTCTTGCTGGAAGTTTGCAGCTGCTACCTGTCAGGCAGAGATTATTGAGAGGTGGCTCCGAACTGCTACTAAAGCCATATGCTCTGGAGAATAGGGTGCTGGGCTAACTCCATGGTGGAGTGAGGAGCAGTACATGACCTCGGGCTACCCTCACCCACACCTTGTCTCCAGATAGTCTGATACTGCTCTCTCCTTCCTCAGCCCACCTCCATCAGTGTCTCCCATGAAAAGACTTTTTGTGTTTTTGTGCTTTTGTTGTTGGCAAAGATCATTTATATTTTAACACAGGGTGAGCACTTTATTCATTCATCCATTGTTTCACGCACTACTCGGAGATATACAATATTCCAAGCACTGTATGAGATTCTGAGCTGGATAGGCACATCACCAGCTAGCTCTTCTTTGGCACATCTTGACTAGGTCTTTTTCCAAAGTGGATCATTCTTTGCTCCAATGAGGCTGTGCTTCATAGGAGAGGAAAGATTCACGCCTCTCACTACCTGGAGAGGGCCCAGTGGGCTTTCTTGGGGCTCTAGCCAATGGGCTGGGGCCAAATTCAGACTCAGGCAGATGAGGTATTTTATCTGAAGGGGGCCCAGAGCAGGATGTCTCAGGAGAGTGTGGGCTGGCCTGGATAACAATATCTGTCCCAATCACCTGTGTATGCCCTGTGCCTAGCATCATTTGGGCACATTATGTGCTTAATAAACAGTTGTTCAACGAATGACTGAAGTCCAGTCCTTAGAAAGCAGCAGGGTCAAACCAGCAGTCACCAAACTGGATGGATCGGTCCTGGGATGAGAGGAGCTGCAAACTGCAGGGACAGGCAGTGGCCTGGAAGTTGGGAGGGGACAGGATTGACAGAAAGGTGCCACCATAG
Organism: Plecturocebus donacophilus; assembly: GCA_004027715.1. Taxonomy (NCBI): domain Eukaryota; kingdom Metazoa; phylum Chordata; class Mammalia; order Primates; family Pitheciidae; genus Plecturocebus; species Plecturocebus donacophilus. The sequence continues at coordinate 19,427 of PVKP010035709.1, read as the reverse complement.
GTGGAGAAGAGAGTGTGCTATCCAAGTCCCAGGTGAACACAAAAGGGGGCTAGCCGGAAGTATTTTGCTCCTCCTTACAGTACAGTTTCTGTCAGGAGAGGCAGGGCTGAAGCATACAGGACAGACTGTCTCTGCAAACATCTTGTTCTTGGCTTCTGAAACACCAGCTTCTCCTGGCTTCCCCCGACTCTGATGGCTGCTCCTTGTCTGTCTGCCTGTCGTCTTCCTTGTTCTATGTGGGGATGTCTGTGACCTGGTCCTTCCTGTACACATCACAATCACTCTCCAGGCTATCCAATCTTAGCTCCTGATTTCAAGCATTCAAGGTTGGATTTCTATTTCCAGCCTTGACTGTCGTCCTGAGCTGCAGACTCATAATGCCTGACAACTTCATGTGGATCATTACCAGATGACTTAATCGTGACTTGTCCAGAAGAACACTTTTTCCTTCTTCGACCTCCCTGGCGAACCCCTTGCTTTGCCACTAATTGTTCCCCACCCTGATGGTCAGTAAACAGCACCAGAACTGACCAAGTCAAGGCTGGGACTGTGGTGAGGCCACGAGATGGCAAGGGCACAACATGTCAAGAGGCCCTCACTTTCAGGTGTCTGCCCTGAGCTTGTATGATGCCAAGAGTGAGTGCCTCCTTACATGTTGTTCCTTTGGTGGCTGGCTTGTGCCACCCTATCACTCGCTTGCCTGTACTGAGTTCCCCCAGCCCAATGCCTAGAAATTATATTTTGATTCTTCCGATTTTTTTCACTGCCTGTATTCAGTCCTTCAGGAAGTTCTGTTGACTCTGTCTTCTAAACGCTGTGAACACCTCTTGTCCTCTCCACTTTCATTCCTGCCACGCTGGCCCTGGCCCTCATTAGCTCTCCCCAGAACCACTTATTGGGTTTCCTAGTGCTACCTGTGTCCTCCTCCAATCTATTCTCCACACAGCAGCCAGAAATTCAATTTTTATTTTTATAAAAGTAATACAGGGACATAGTTTAAAAAGGCAAATAGTCCTATAAGGCTTATAATGAAAAACAGCAGGTTCCTGTCCCATCCCTCCTCAGTCACAATTCACACTTCCCAGAGGTGAACACTTTCAATAATTTTGGCAGTTTCCACCATCCTTATACTGTTAGCATTTGAGTTTTAGGTTTTTAGTTATTTTTTGGCTGAATTCCAATGATGAAAGAAGAAGATTTATCTTTCTTATCATCCTCCTCCATCACACAGACGTTTCCCGTAACACCTTTCCAACACAGTCACATCACAGATTAGATAAAATCCCTCGTCCAGGTGCAGTTGCTTGTTTGTGTGGGATGGAGAGGGATATGGGGCTCTCACTGTCTCTCAGGCTGATCTTCATCCCACTCTCCTGCTTTTAGCCCCACCTGCCTCTTGCCTTCAGAGTGTTCCATTTTTACGGTTCCAGATTTGCAGCAGAAGCCAGCCCCTTCTTGGCTCCCCTCCCATCAGAGGTGCGTGGTTCTCCCTTGGCTGGTCTGCCAACGTGCTTGTCCCTGTCTGCCTGCTTTCCATGGTATATTTTGCTCACATATCTTATCTGCTGTCATCTTCCTCCATTCTTTTTCTCCCTATGGGTTAGTTCTGCTTTTATATGTTTTTTTGTGTGTGTCATTTTGTTGGTGTTTGAAGAGGACACTAGTGTTCAATCCACCATGAGCAACTGGAAGTCAAGATAGGGAATTTGTGCTTGGCATATAGTGCTCAAAATTTTAATCTTTTTTTTTTTTATTTCCTTCTTTCTTTCTTGAGTGATTTAGTAAAATACTATGGACATCAAGGGTATTCAAGAGTGACAAGAATAATAAGAGCCATACATGACAAACCCATGGTAAATATCATACAGAATGGGCAAAAGCTGAAAGTATTCCCCTTGAAAAATAGCATAAGACAAGGATGCCCTTTCTCACCACTCTTATTCAACATAGTATTGGAAGTTCTGGCCAGGGCAATCAGGCAAGAGAAAGAAATAAAGGTGTTCAAACAGCAAGAGCGGAAGTCAAATGATCTTTGTTTGCAGATGACATAGTCCTATATCTGGAAAACCTAATGGTTTCAGCCCAAAACCTTCTTAAGCTGATAAGCAGCTTCAGCAAAGTCTCAGGATAAGAGACAGTGAGACCCCATATCCCTCCCCATCTCACACAAACAAGCAACTGAACCTGGACTAGGGGTTTGATCTAATCTACGATATGACTGTATTGGAAATATGTTATTGGGAAATGTCTCTGTGATGGAGGGACAAATCAATATGCAAAAATCGCTAGCATTCCTATACACCAACAACAGGCAAGCCAAAAGCCAAATAATGAATGAACTTACATTCACAATTGCCACAAAAAGAATAAAATACTTAGGAACACAGCTATCAGGGGAAGTCAAGGACCTCTTCCGGGAGAATTACAAACCACTGCTCAAAAAAATCAGAGATAACACAAACAAATGGAAAAACATTCCATGCTCATGGATAGGAAGAATCAATTTCAGGAAAACAGCCATATTGCTCAAAGCAAGGTATACATTAAATGCTATTCCCATTAAACTACCATTGACATTCTTCACAGAATTATGAAAAACTATCTTGAAATTCATATGGAACCAAAAAACAGCCAGAATAGCCAAAGTAATCCTAAGCAAAAAGAACAAAGCTGGAGGCATCATGCTACCCAACTTCAAACTATACTACAGGACTGCAGTAATGAAGACAACATGGTACTGGTAAAAGAACAGACGCATAGACTAATGAAACAGATGAGAGAACCCAGAAATCAGACCACACACCTACAGCCATCTGATCTTTGACAAACCTGACAAAAACAAGCAGTGGGGAAAGGAGTCCTTGTTTAATAAATGGTGCTAGGAGAACTGGCTGTCCATACGCAGAAAATCAAAACTGGACCCCTTCCTTAAACCTATGCAAAAATAAACTTAAGAGGGATTAAAGACTTAAATGTAAAACCCCAAACTATAAAAACCCCAGAAGAAAACCTAGCAATTCCACTCAGGACATAAGCATGGGCAAAGGTTTCATGATGAAGATGCCAAAAGTAATTGCAACAAAAGCAAAAACTGACAAATGGGATCTAATTGAACTAAAGAGCTTCTGCACAGCAAAAGAAAATATTGACAGAGTAAACAGACAACCTATAGAATGGGAGAAAATTTTTGCAATCTCCTGATCTGACAAAGGTCTAACATACAGTATCTATAAGGAACTTAAACAAATGTACAAGAGAAAAAAACCATTAAAAAGTGGGCAAAGAACATGAACAGACACTTCTCAAAAGAAGCTATACATGCAGCCAACAAACATGAAAAAAAGCTCAACATCACTGATCGTTAGAGAATTTCAAGTAAAAACCACAATAAGATACCATCTCACACCAGTTAGAGGGCCATTATTAAAAAGTCAAAAAACAACAGATGATGTCGAGTTTGTGGAGAAAAAGGAATGCTTATACACTGTTGGTGAAAGTGTAAATTAGTTCAACTACTGTGGATGACAGTGTGGCAATTTCTCAAAGACCTAGAGGCAGAAATACCATGTGACCCAGCAATCTCATTAATGGGTATATGCCCAAAGGAATATAAAGCGTTCTATTAAAAAGATACGTATATGCATATGTTTAGTGCAGCACTATTCACAATAGCAAAGACATGGAATCAACCTAAGTGCCCATCAATGATAGACTGGATAAGGAAAATGTGGTACATACACACCATGGAATATTATACAGCTATAAAAAGGAATGAGATCATGTCCTTTGCAGGGACATGGATGGAGCTGGAGGTCATTATCCTTAGTAAACTAATGCAGGAACAGGAAACCAAATACCGTGTGTTCTCACAAGTGGGAGCTGAATGATGAGAACACATGGACACATGGTTGGTGGGAACAATACACATTGGGGCCTGTTGAAGGGTCAGGGTGGGAGGAGGGAGAAGATCTGGAAGAATAGCTAATGGATGCTTGGCTTAACACCTGAGAGATGGGATGACCTGTGCAGCAAACCACATGGCACATGTTTACCTGTGAAACAAACCTGCACATCCTGTACATGTACACCTGAACTTAAAAGGTGGAAAAAAAATTAAAAATGTATTATATTTTAAATTTATCCATTTATTTCTACTTGTTGCAGCAGAAGTATTTGCCTGCCAAAGGCTTCTAAATCCTACCTGAGTGGTGAAGTCTCTCTCAGGTAATCTGGTTAGGCTGCTCTCCTGCTCAAATTCTACTTTCCCGTTGGCTCCTGGACTAATCTTACCTTAGCACTCATGGCTCTTTGTGATCTCTACTTACCTGTTTAGCTTCATCACCTGTATTTATTCTATAACTGACTCTGGCAATACCATGTTGCCCATACTTTCCCTACCACTGCATATTCTCCCAGGTCTGAAAGGTTTTGTCTCCTAGAGTGTTTTATTCTGAAGTGCCTTTCCCTGGTTTCACACGTAACAAACATCTATTAATCCTTCAAATTCCAACTCAAATGTTATGTTCTTTGAAGCAGGCTTGGGAATACCATTTCCTGTGCTTCCCTACTGCCATGTACTTCTGTGTATGCAAAACTATGATTTCTCTTTCCAGTCTGTGAGCTCCCTGAGGAACAATTGTGCCTCCTTCATGTCTGCATCACCAGTACGCAGAGCCACATCTAACATCCAGTAGACATTTGGCAGGGGAGGGAAAGAGGGAGAGAGAGGGAAGTGAGAGAGAGAGAGGGAAGTGAGAGAGAGAGAGAGAGAGAGAGACAGAGAGAGAGAGAGACAGAGAGAGAATGAAACAGGAAGAGAGAGAGAAGAAGGGAAGGTAGAGTCAGATAAGAAAGAAAAAATAGAAAAAGAGAGAGAGAAAAAATGATGGAAGCCATTCTTAGAAGTGTGTTCCACTTAAATCCAGAGGTCATCATGATTAGGAATGGTTCCAGTCCCAGCCCTGTCCATGGGGAGACATTTCCAGCAGTCTCTCTCCTCTGGAGTCAGGGCTTGCCCATGCCTGCTATTTGCAGAGGGAGCCTACTCCCAGACACTGGGCAGTGCACCTCTCTTGTGAGCCTGTGGGCCAATCTGCCATCATGGTCCCTAAGTGCTTTATTTGGAATAGCTGGGCAAGCTGGGACTTGCTCATGGGCTGGGAACTTCTGCAAATAGTGTGTGAGTCCCAGAATGGAAGAGCTATGGCTTGCTGAAGAGGTGGGGCCTGGCAGGGGTTTCTTAGCTCTCCTTGAGGAGAGAAGCTAGATCTACAGAAGCAGAGCTGAATCAGCTTGATTCTCTTCTAACAGCTTAGGTCTTATAACCAGTTTCCAAGAACCATAGGTCCCAAGTAACATCCCCAGGGTCTACCTTCCTTTTTATATAGAATGCTTTAGGAGGAATATCTGCAGTCCTGGAAAAGCAAACAAAATTAAACAAGAATAACCTGCCAGAGGCTAGGGGTCCCCAACCCTTTTGCATTCTTAGTTCACTTTGTGTTGTAATATAACAAAACACCAAAGGCTGTGTGATTTATAAGGAAAGAGTTTTCTTAGCTCATGGTTCTGTGGGCTGGGAAGTTCAAGGGGCATGGCACTGGCATCTGCTTAGCTTCTAGTGAAGGTTTTCGTGCTGTCATAACATGATAGAGAAAGTCAAAGCGGAGGCAGACACATGAGAACATCTCCCATCAGGCCTCACTGCCCAACACCATCCCATTGAGAATCAAATTTCAACATGAGTTTTGGTGGGGACGAACCATGTCCAAACCATAGCAGATCCACTGTGAGATCTAAGGTGCAGGGCCTCAATACAGCAAGGGTTTTTGTTTGAGGTTGATTCCCTTTCTTGTCACCTTGGTGAGTACCTTCTTATGGGGAGCTAAGTCCTCAGAGCTGGTGGTGGGTACTCACCTGTACTTGGGCCTGAATGTCAATAGAGAGCTCACACTTACCACATTTGGTTGGCTCTCATTGTTTGGGAGGCTGTTGGTGGGACAAGCTCAGGATATAGATGGGAAGAGGTGTGAATTTCTTCTTTTCTCCAATTATGATTTTGATTGTGCTGAAGTCTTCTGATTCAGGACCTTATATAACTTTTTGTACATTAAGTGACTTCTTCAGTGAAAAATCCATAGACCTGGTTATAAACCAGAAATATTTGAACTGGAAAAACCAGAGGTCACCAGCACTAGCCCACCATTTTACAGAGACTCAGAGGGGTTTGGTGATGGTGGAGGGGGCACTAACTCAAAATCACAAGATAAGTGGAAATAGGGCTTAGTGCGTTGAGGGGAGAGGATAGAACTAAGTGGTAGAAATTTTAACATGTTGGCCAGGCACGGTGGCTCATGCCTGTAATCCCAGCACTTTGGGAGGCTAAGCCAGATGGATCACCTGAGGTCTGAAGTTCAAGACTAGCCTGACCAATTTGGAGAAACCCCATATTGTAAAAATATAAAAAAAAAAATTAGCCAGGCATTGTGACACATGTCTGTAATCCCAGCTACTCGGGAAGCTGAGGTGGGAGAATCATTTGAACCCGGGAGGCGGAGGTTGCAGTGAGCCAAGATTGCACCATTGCACTCCAGCCTGGACAACAAGAATGAAACTCTGTCTCTAAAAAAAAAAAAAGAAAGAAAAAAGAAATTTTGACATGTTCATTAGAAGTTCCTTAACTTTCCTAACCCATTTCTTTCCACTGTGTCATGCAAAACTTGGTGTGGTAGTGGGAAGCCTTAGGGAAGCTGTTGACTGTTTTCTTAGGAATTGAGGGGGTGGGACTTTTGATCTCTAGGGTTCTTGGTAGATCTATAGGCCTAAAGTCAGCTTGTAGTCTCAGATCTTTTATTAACTGGTTTCATTACTTAGGGCAAGTTAGTTTACTTATCCAGGTCTAAGTTTCCTCTCCTACAAAATGGGTATGTTTGTACTTGGACGCCCTCCAGCTATGAGATGCTAAGATGAGAAAGAACATCTTGGCAGGGGACTGTTAACTCTAGGGCTGAGACTAGGAGGAGGTGCCCATAGGACCCTGAGAATGACTGTCTCTTTAAAGGTTGCTCCTAGGGACCTATCCTGCCTCACCCTATTCCAGTCTATTAACTCTCCCCTTGATGGCTGACGTTTTCCAAGTTCACCTCTAAGTCTCTGTATGAGTTTCCTAGGGCTGCCTTAACAAAGTATGCAAAAGTGGTGGCTTAAAACAACAGAAATTAATTTTCTCACAGTTCTGTAGGTTAGAAGTCTGAAATCAAGGCACTGGCAGAGTTGGTTCCTGCTGGAGGCTCTGAAGGAGAATCTGTTCCAAGCCTCTTTCCCAGCTTCTGGTGGCTCCAGCAATCCATGGTGCTTTTTGGCTCACAGATATATCCTCCATTCTCTACCTCTCCCTTCACATGGCTTTTCCTTCTGTGAATCTCTGCACGTCAAATCTCTCTCTACTTTCTCTTAGAAAGGCACCAATCTTTGGATTTAAGGCCCACTCTAAATCTGGATGATCTTATCCTAAGATCTTTAACTTAGTTATATCTGTAAAAACCCTATTTCCAAAAAGGTCACAATCACAGGCACGGGGGGTGAGGACTTGAACATATCTTTTTAGGGGATACTAGTCAAGCACTACAGTCTCAGTTATTCTCACTATTCATTCAACATAATTTATTGAATGCTTACAGTATCCCAGGACCTGCACTAGGTTCTGTCCTAGAGCGGTAAGTCCTACTCAGACTCTTTCCTACAGAGGATAAAAGGAGACACATAAATAGACAATTACAGAACTGCATTTTAAGTGCAATGGTTAAGATATACAGAGATTTTTTTTTTTCAGGTGCTCAGAGGCAAGACAACCAACCCAGTGCAGATAAACAAGGAAGGCTTGATATATAGCTGAGCAGGATTTAGGCTACGAGGAGTACAAGATACTGGGGCCAGAGGATTGGGCAATCCTAACTGAATGGATAGCACAAGCAATTGGATGATGAAAAGCAAGAGGAGATAAGGGATCTCTGTGTGTCTTTCGCCTTGGCTTCAGGTGTCTTCCTGTTCCTCGATATTTCACTGGAATCAGCTCTACTCCTAGTTCCACTGCTACTGTCTCCTCTTGCTCTCCTCATTGCAGTGAGAGAGTAGAGTTTGCAACAGCTGTTAGGCACAGACTTGACTTTCAGTTGCACAACAGTGTTGCTGAACAGTGCAGGCTTCTCCTCAGTACCAGGATAAATGCACCCCGGTAAAGAAGATGCATTTTGTACTTTCATTCTTTTCCCTTTTTTGGGAGAACACAGTTAATAATGCTCATTGAGGTGAACTGGAATTGATGGGTGATCAGTCCTCCTCTCACTCTAGGTGGAAGCCCTGTTGAGGGTCCCTGAGACACTGCTGGTGACCTCAAGTCTTCCCAGTGCATGGAAAGCACTGTCTCCAAAAGAGCTGGGAGGGTTCACCTGATCCACACATGTCCTCAAGGGCTCACGGTCTTTCGTTGACTGTGATAAGGCTTCCTTCCTCCTAGGACCATGCCAAAATGCACGTGTATGCAAGAAAGGGACAGGTGAACTTAGGGCAGTCACTAATCCTGGGATGGCAAACAAACAGCACTTACAATGCCTAGAGGGCTCAGGGCAGATGTTGTGAATCAATCCTGGCACCGTTGCTTGCTGAACTAAGTTCTGGCCACAGTCCTTCTCAAATGAGAATACTAAGTAGCCCCTGCCAATCAATCACAGTTGGCAGCAGAAATGAAATCCATTTGCCATCTTTGCATTAATCTTTTATCAGAGATTAATTTGTCCAATTAATCAGGGATTTTCAACAACAATAACGCTTTGCCTGGCAAAGACCAGGGTCCCAGGGGAATGGGTTGCAGAAGGGAGTTTTTCATTATCTTGATAGGTCATTGAGGAAATCAGCAAGAAGTCTGGAAATCTACAGGCTCTGTGTGATGGAATTGGTCATGAAGGGCCCTGTCAGTCAGGCCTCTCAAGGCTTGGAGTGGCCCTCATATTTCCCCTGTTCTGCAGTTCTGTCTAGCTGTTGAAAAGTTTATTATACCTTTTACTCCATCATAGCACACAGTTCTGGCATCTTTCTTCATATTGTATTTCATGTTCCCAGACTACGGTGTTTTATGTTCTGTTGCCATCAATTATTAAATACTTGTATCCCTTGAAATTTCAGGGCTTTCTCTGAGATGTAATGAGAGAGGATATGGGGAGAAGCACATGCCTTCCTGCCCACTTTTGTCCCCAAATGACAAGGTTTAAGAGTATGGGACCTTGATCACAAAGGGATGACCAGCAAGACGATTCAGGATGCAGTGGGGACCACCATGCGAATGTGACAGTGTGTGTTGTGGGGGCCAGCCAATCATAGTTGCTCAGCCCTGTGAGTGTGTGTCTGGAAGACTAGCAGGGGTGGGAGAAGATCATTTTTATGAGAGATGAAGGAGCTTCCTGGGAAGAGGGAGTCAGGCAGGACTTAGGCTCAGGAACAAATCCACTGTCTTCACAGGGGTTGTCACTTGGATTTGTCCACAGCTTAGTGTCCTGTGGACACATATAAGACCCAGGGTACAGATGAAAGAATATTTTTTAATGGAGACTTTGTTAGACTTTTGGTGTAGGAGCAACCTCATTTTGGCATTGATAGAGCTTCCCATGAGAAAGGAAGAGGAACATTTTCTCCCTTTAGGCACAGAATGCAGTGCGGCTTTAGTTCTTATGGGCTCCAGATGCTCTAGTACCAGTTTGGCAGCTTCAGGACTCCAGAGCTTTGGACATTGCTGTGAGGTGGAGGTAGGAAATGATGAGGGTTATTGCACCTGGATGCCACTGTGCTTGGAGATAGCCAAGTTGATAGTCCTGGAAAATAAAGAATAGGAGAGGAATGACTGCTGCTATAGAATCAGTCATGGGACATGTTCACAAGCACATGTGAGACACATCTGAGGACTCCCAGAAATAATTGGAATCTGGGGGAGGAGGGATTGGTCAGAGACACTTACCAGGGAGTGACAGTTATTTATTCCGATGCCTTCTTCCCACACTGGACTTGCCCTCTTTGAGGAGATGAACTGCACCTAGCATAGGTTTTGCATAAATAATTCTTACATTAATAAATGGACACTTGTGCGGCACAGCACTTGCTCATAAATATTCTCCCAGTGAAACTTTGCATCCCTTCTGGGAATCAGATATGTCCCTCTCCATTTATAGAGACAGTCTGGAATGGTGGAAAGAATCCAGACTTGGGGCCAACAGAGCTGAGTTAGCAGTTACTATGAGTCACTTGACATCTTGATTAAGAAAGGTAAGATATTTAGAGTGCATCTGGCATTAATAGAGTAGGATGGTGATCCATTAATGGCAGAAAAATGAACAATTTTTGATTATTCATCTAGTTAGATTGGGCACAGACTTGAACAGATTCTTTTCAGTGTAAATTCAGGTTTGATTTTTCCCCCTCCTCCCACCCTTCACTGCATTGGCAAGGAGCAGAGGCAATGTGGAAACTCTTGTGGCCATTGAGTGTTCGGAGGTCTAGGGCTGGATGGAGGGGTGGGGACCCACGCTTCAGTCTCCAGCTGGCCTGGGACCTCAGCCACAGTCTAGTATCTTTCAAGAGAGTCTGAAGGTCTAAGGCTGTCTCCAAATCCTGGTGCTGGCCTCACCAGCTCTCAGAGCCAGCACAATGGGCCTGCTGCTGAAGGTCTCAGAGACCAGGGAAGGTCGGGCTGGAAGTTTGAGGCCAACCAGGAAAATGGCTGGCTGTTCTCTCCCTGGGGTTTTCAAAAGCTCCAGTAATGTCGTTTGTTAGAATGAAGATCTCTGCAGCAACTAAAGGGAGGCTGTGTGCTGTTTGCAATGAGAACACATCCACCCTGACCCAGCGCTCCACAGGCTCACTGCAAGAAGCCCAGGCTCCGGTGGAATCTCTCGGAACAAGCGAAAATCAGTTCTATTTTCAAAAACATGTTTTTACAAAAATAACATGGGTGTAGTTGAACAATTCAAACAGTATGGCCTGGCTTTGGCTTATGATGAACAACAGCCATCCCCTCCTTCCCACCCCAGGCACCATGCCCTAGAGAGCCGCCACTGCCTTTTCAGTTCATCTATTTCTAAATTACACGATTGTACTTTGGTTTATCTTCCAGTTTTAGATTTATCCACTGACTTTTATTTTGAGATTTTATTTTGAGCCCTTTTATATACGTACACAACCCTCTACTCCTCCCTTCCCCCAGTCTTTTTATCTCACTAGATTTGATTAAATAAATATTCAGTATTTACATTAGTATGACTATAAATATAATTGACAACCAAACAGACTACTGTTCTGTGGTTACATTTCTTCTCTCCAAAACTTACTGCTTATTCTTTTCCAGGAGAGTTGGGAAGTGGGGATTATTGTCTCATTTGTAATTTGCTTTATCTTCATGTCGCTATCACTAAATTTACCAAGTCTCCTTCCTAATGTGGCAGGCAATCCATCAGTTTCACAGCTTCCTTGGGGACACCCACCCTGGATTCCTGTATGTTTCCTGGTTTCCCTCCAGGCCTTCTGCATACTTGTGACCGTCATCCTGTGACCTCTATTACTGTTGTTCCAGGAGGTCCCCTGTTCCCCAATTGATTTATTCTGGTTTCTTAGGTTATTCCCTTTCTTGGTGACTCATGACCTCCTGTTGCTTCCTGAGAAAGGGTGCACCATTTTGAGACTCTGGGTGTTTGAAATTGTCTTTATTGGTAACTGATAATAATACGACTATTTATGGAGTACCCATTTAAATATCAGTTTTCCTTCTTAATTTTGAAGGCTTTGCACCATTGTCTTCTAACTAGCTGTTAGAAGTTTCTGTTTAGAGAGGTCTGATACCACTCACTTCTTTTCTTTTTCTTTTTTTTGAGACAGAGTCTCACTCTACTGTCCAGGCTGGAATGCAGTGATACTATCTCAGCTGACTACAACCTCTGCCTCCTGGGTTCAAGCAATTTTCCTGCTTTAGTCTTTCAGGTAGCTGGGATTACAGGCATGTGCCAACACATCAGGCTAATTTATATATTTTTAGTAGAGACAGGGTTTCACCATGTTGGTCTCAGAATCTGGACCTCAGGTGATCCACCTGCCTTGGCCTCCTGAAGTGCTGGAATTATAGGCCTAAGTCACCACGCCTGGCCTGATGACACTCATTCTTGATCATTACATGTGACTATTGTTCATTTCTCTCTGGAAACTTTTGCCCCATGTTCTAAAACTTCATGATCATGTGCTTTGGTGAGAGCAGGCATTTGTTGATATTGTTTGTAGTTTTAAATCCATCCATTGTCTTGGGCACTAGATGAGTCCTTTCAATATGGAAACTGATTCTCAGTCTGGGGAATGTATTTTTTATTTGATAATTTCCTCCCCTCTTTTCTCTGTTCTCTTCCTGGAACTCCTGTTGTTGGATTTTAGAACTCTTGAATTAATGCTTTTATTTCTTAGGGGACGTCCTTAGTTTCTGTCCTTTTAAAAAAATTCTACCTCCTGGGAAAGTTTCTAAACTTCTATTATTTTTATTACCTTTTAAAATTTCAATTATTTTAAGAAATTTTATAAAACTCCTTTTCTCTCTTCTCTTTTCAAAAATAACATCATATTCTTATTTGTGTGTGAAATATTTTCTTTCCTTTAAGTATTTATTAAACTTTTTTTTTTTTCTCTTCCTGGATTCTCTGTTTCCTCCAAGTTCTTTTTCTTTTTTCTTTTAGTTTGTTTGTGGTTAGTTGATCTGGTCTTGGCTTTTGCTGCTCCAGAGATCCTTGGCTGGTGTTTCTCATTGGCTGCATATGGCTTGGTGACTAGAAGACTTTGCTGCAGGGAGGTCTGGCAGGTATTTGATGTTTTCTGGGGGGAACTCAAATTATAGAGTGTTTTCTCTTGGGGCAGTTTTCCAGAGAATACTTTTGCAGTTTCTTGCCTGAATATAAACCTGGCTGCCTGGGAACCAAGGGAGGCGAGGAGAGCTGGGACTTTCAGTGAGGCCTGACCCCCACTCACTGGCACCCTTGGACTGTTCCAGGCCAGAGCATGTCTGATTCCATTTCTCTGGAGTAAAATGCTCCAGTTTGTGTCTATGTGACATGGGAGCAGGGATTCCATGTCTGTATCACTCAGGACAGACATCTGTAACAAATAACACTGAACTCTCAGGGATTTAACAAAGGTTTGTTTTTCCGTCTTTGGGGCAGCACACTAGGACAGTTTTCTCCCACCCCAACATCCTGGCATGCGCTACAGGGGCAGGACTTGGAGCAGCCATTCTTCCTCTTCCTTGTTGGTCGAGTCCCAATTTTATTTGTGTCTACACCTCCACCATGGAACTCAGGGGGACATCCTGACTCTGCTAAGCCAATCAAGTCAGTCTGATTTCCCCTTGCTAGCAATTGGTATAGGGATGGGCATGTCACCCAGTTCCAGCCAATGTCTGCTCAGAAAATTCCTTGCTCTTAAATAAGAGAAATAGCCCTCTTTTCTTCCTACCTGGACATGATGCCGGGAATCTTGGCTGATACCTTCTGACCACGAAGGGAGCTGATCTCTGAGGCTGAGAGGTCTAAGCTGAGAATAGCTGAAAGGAAAGAAGGAAGGAGCCTGGATCTCAGATGGCATCGTGGAACCTCTCGTGAACCCATTGCACAGCCACTCTCCCTGGGGGGCCCCTTCTTAGGGGTTTGAGCCCAGGGGTCCAAGCCAGGTGCAGGCTTGGTCTGGGGAGTGAGATTGATCCTGGGGCATGCAGTCAGAGCCAGACAAGGGGCAAGAATATAAGGTGGTGGTGCCTGCTGGTTAGGAATGCTCTGGAACCCTGGCTTCACCACTTACTCACTAGGTGAACTTGGTAAGCTACTTAATGCATCTAAACCTCACTTGTAATAACTTCCTCATTTGTAAAATGAAAGTAATCATGGTAACTTCCTTCTAAGTTGTTGAGATTATCAAATGAGATAACACCTGTTCTGAGCTCAGAACTGCGCCTGGCGCATAACTAGTGCTCAGACTGTCCGAGGCTGGATCTGTTGAGTGCTGAGCCAGAGCAACCTCAAGCTGTCTGTGTAAGGGATGCTGAGTCGCAGAGCGGGCTGGGACCAAGCCAGTGCCCTCAGTGGCTTTCAACAATTTGAAATAACACCAAGCTGTGGAAATCACAATACTGCAAGTTATGGAGGAAATATATTAGACCAGTGGTTCTCAAACTCATGAATGGAAATTAGCATTTCTAATAAGTTGTCAGGTGATGTCAATACTGCTGGTCCGGGGACCACTTTGTTAGACAAGGTCAAAGAAAACAAGACTCCGAGGGAAAATCATTTGAGGTTGATGTCTTTTTTTAAATACAAAATTTATTATATTAAAAATTGTTACTATGAAAGATGCAAAAGGGACGTAAAAGTAGAGAGGAATATACCGAACCCTCATGCACCCATCACTCAGCTTCAACACGTGCTAACTCATGTTCTATCTCGTGTCCACTGGTGCTTTCTGAATGTGTTCCCTCTTTCTCCCCACAGCCAAAAACACAGGCCCTGGCCCCACCTCAGGCCTGCCCCTAGGGCTCAGAAAGAGGCACATTGTTGGGGTCCAGCTGTATGTAGAAATGACCAAGTCAGGCCGATTTTGAAGAAAGTCAAGGGGGGGAATCTCTTGATACTCTCTGTCACACAAACGTTATCCACCCCATCATGTGCGGGTAGCAGAGGCAGCATCTAGGTATTCCTGGTCAGCCGCTCAGCTGGACGGCTAAGACTACAGGTGGTTGTAACCACCACAGTCTTGGGCTTTGAAGACCAGCTCTCCTCCAAATGAGCCAGTCTCCTGGCCAGCCATTCATTCAATCAGCTGCAGTACAGTGTCCAGTTCTGTGCTGAGTGCTGAGGAGACCAAGATGAATATGATCCACTCCAATGGAGAAGACAGGCGGGTAAATGGAGACCATAAGAAAAGAGGCTAAATGCCCAGGTAAAGCCTATGCATAAAGTGTCATGGGAGCAGAGGAAGGTGTCCCAAACACAGCTAGGGCAGCAGGACATCCAGGGAAGACATCCTGACTTGTGGTGCTGGAGCACAGCTTTTGGGCTGATGAGGAGAATCCCTTCACATCTTTGTTGCTGGGCTTCCTTGTCTCTTGCTGTTACAGTTGTCCCAACTCTTTTAAGCTCATGATTCCTGTAATTTGACTGCGTTCTTCTTGTTCAATTATCAAGTTACTCCTGTCCATCTCGCCTCCACACAGACCCTGAATCCAGCTATGGCCTTCTCTTGTATGAGCTCATGTGGAGTAGGGGTGCTTGGATAGCATCATTTGGGATTGGCAAGAGGTTGGAGGTCAGTTGCTCCAGGATGAAGCATCACAGACTCTCTATCCTGAATTTCCTCACTTATTACTCTGAGTCACCTAGTGATGAATTGCAGGCTTTCTCCTGGTTCCTGTATAGAAGCTGGGTGATTCTGGGATAGCCTGCATTATGCATGATAGACATAAGGTGGTAGTGCATGCTCATTTGCACATGCAGGGATGGTGTTGATGCTAGAAGGGCTGTGAATCCAGGAAAGGTTGTTTTTTTTTTTTTTTTTTTCTCTCTCTGGACTAAGGTAGGAGGCAGATAGGCCTGGGGTCTCACGGTTCACTGCACATCATGATATCAGTGCAATCTCCTAAGATTCTGTGAGCAATGCTGGGCTAGGTCTTCCTTTACAGAGGGCTTTGGCCCCAAAGGAGTCTTGTGCTAGTATCTTGCAGGGAGCCTCGTGGGGAGGGATAGAAGAAAGCTCACAATTGATGTACTTTAAATTTCCCCCTTATAAAAATTTCTGTTTTCTAGCCTTCTGATCACACCAGAACGCTTTGTTCAAGATCTCTCTTCCCATGACTAGATACAGCCCCACCAATTTATCATCATCTTTATATTTAATTAAATTATCTTCTATTTAATATTTTCAATTAAGCTCCTAAAACCAGATCTTACTTATAGATCTAAGTTTTTCATTGTAGGTTCTTTCAAAGACTTTTTTAAAATTACTATTAATCCCTATAATAAATAACATCAACTCCAATAATGCTACACCAGATACTTTCCCCGACTCCTGTCTCCCTGCACATTTATTATTGACTCAATTTATGTTCCTTTAAATCAGTTTCAGTCTAGGTGGCAATACTCTCATTTACTGACTGATCAATTTGAATTTGTTTTATAAGATTCCATTAATTACTGTGTCCAATTCTCTTGCAGTGCCTGGAAACAGTGCCTCTCTTAGAATTCCCTGTAGCCCTGTGGCTGTATGTTTTCATGTAAATGGTCTTTAGGTTAGACTGGTGAGTCCTCAGATGCTCATATTGTCAGATGTTTTCAGTCCTATTCTTAGCAAGGAGCAGAGGGCTGAATTGCTCTGTGGTCTGGCTCCTTCTGATACCTTCATCCTCTAGGTATGACCCCTTCCCCAGTGAATCCCCTGGAAGTCCTGCAGGGAAGAGTACATAAAGTTTGAGAGGGGAAAGTCAATCTCTATATGGTGGGTATTTGGGGGCTTATGTGCCCTTCGTGTCATGTATAGTTTGGGTTTTCTAGGGTCTGTCTAGTCTGTCATATATCCAAGCCCCTCCCTGGGTAGAGCATGAACATGTAGACTTGAACCTTCCCTTCTTATTGGCCAGAGGTACAGAGAACACCTGTGCTTTCATACAAAGCCACCAAACCCTTTTCACAATTCGAACTCCTCTCTTGGCACTGTCTTCAGAGTCATGCACAACAGTCTCGCCAGCCTCCTCTGCTTTTGTCATTTCAAAAGACAATAATTTTGTTTTTCTCTGATGGCCAATTACTTTACACCCTTTCAGTTGGTTGGTTACTTACAGGGAGAATGCTAGGCAGGACACCCGAATCTTCTCTGCAACACTCAAGTACAAAAGGAGGGATGGACATCACAGATTCAGGCTGCTACTTAGGTGATCACCACCTTCCGAAGGTGCTGGGCACAAACTTACTGAAGGGCAGCCTGGGCTGCCAAATCTGTGTCCGGTGTCATGCCTCCCCTTTTGGCCATAGATATTTGGAAAAAAGCAGGGAGGCTTAGACTAGGTCTGGTTTATTGCCTGGAGCAACACAGGAGCTGGTCCAATGAGATTCTTCTTTCAGGACTTAGGAATGGGACAGTGAAAGGCAAGTCAGTTAGTACAGAGTATGGAGATTCAAACATGTAGACAATGGCTGAGGTAGGTTCAAACATGAACAATGGAAGAGCACTGGATGAGGCTGGTAAACTTCTATTGCTAAAGTCCCATGGCCATCCTGACTGTGGAAACTCAGTTTTCAGCTTCCTTGAGGTTGGCAGTGATTTCTGCCTCAAACTCCTGAAACACTGCATAACTGCATAGTGTTACCCTGCTCCATCCATCCACACATGTGCATGTGTACACACACACACACACACACACCCCTTTCTTTAGTTAGCTTGAGTGATCTTATCTTTTTGCAACACAGAACACCTTGTCTCAAATAAGTGGTGATCTACAGGAATAGTATAGAAGAGCTGCTAATGTGCTGGAGCATCATTTTAATGTCTCCTGGGAGAGTGTGTATTTAATGAGGGCAAGACGTAAACAGAGGCCAGTAACATGGTGTGTGTACATTTAGGCCACAAGGCTGATTCAAGACGGAAAACAAAAGAAAAAAAGTATGTTTCTACTTAGGGCCCCAAAAATTCTATGCAATGTAAATTAGGAGGCTTCTTTATGATAAAAGGTGTTTTGAGGCAGAAGCAATTGCCTGAGAGCAAGAATGAAGACAATAGAGAATCATTGTCCTTAGAGGAAAGATGATCTAAGATTTGACACTCATCCACTGCACCTTGCTGGGCAGAAGTGATGGTGGTTATTCAGCCTCTGTTTGGATGTCTTCAGTGATGGTGGTTATTCAGCCTCTGTTTGGATGTTTTCAGTGATGGGAGCCCACTCCACCTTTCCTCCTAAAGGAACCTCTTTAATTTACAGATTGTGGAAATCTGTTGGCTTTACTGACAAGCTTCTATTCTGGAATGAGCACCCAGCTTACATTTTCTTTGGAGAATCATCCCTCCTCCAGTCTCAGTGTTTGTGGTTTGGGCAGGGCTGATCCCACTTCCCAGCTTTAGTGGAGGGTCTGTTAAATCCAAGTCTGGTAAATCATCATGTTTCACACTGTGTTCATATGATTGGTTCAAGAATGGGCATGTGACCCAAGCTGTCCAATGAAAATCAGTTCCTGGAGTTTTGATGGCACTCTTCGGAAGGAGACCCGTTCATTCCCCTGATTATTAAAGTAGGTAGAATCTAAGCCTTTGCTGCCAGTGGCCATCTTGCCACCACTGAAGGAGAACATGCCTAATGATGAAGTCAACATACAGAAAAACAGTATGGAAAGATTAAGTGCCTAAAATCTTTCTCTGGACTTTCATGTTAGGTGAACAAATAAACTTTCCATTTGGCTTAAACTTATTTCCGTTTGATTTCTGAGTCCTGAGTTATCAGGAAGCTTTAAATTATTATAATTGTATTGGTTTTTTATTTATTGAAGTGACTTTCTACAACCTAACTCATTAAATTTTTGCTCTGCCCTCTGGGTCAGACAGAAAACATCCACATTTTCTTTTATAGGATAGTCTTTGTTTAAAGACATTCTTGCTTGCCTGAATTTTTACGTCTTAATTTAAAAACTTACCAATCATTAGATTTTGATCTATTTACCTTATGATAAGATTTCTAGCCTCCTCACCATGCAGGTTACCTTCATCTAGACAAACCATAGCTTGTTTCTCCAATTCCCCTCTTAATCGTGGCTCCCACATCTGAACCTCAGATTCCAAAGGGGATTTGATCAGACTGGAGTGCACAAGGCTACACTTTCCTTACTGGGATGGACACTCTAGTAATTCAGTTTAAGATTTCATTCATAGTTTCGGTGGCTGTGGTGAACTTTTGATATATTGAGGTTATGGTTATATAAAACCTGTTTTTCGTAACAGTTGTAGAGAAGCCAGATCTACTCTGACCTTCACTTAACCACTAGGTATGAATTCTGTGGTCAAATGAATTTGAATCCAAGCTTCCTTCATTCACTAACTGTGTAACCCTGAGAAAGCTGATGAACTACCATAGGGCCTTGCTCTTCAAGGTGTGGTATGAGAACTTGTTCTCATCAAGCAGCTTGTTAGAAATGCAGAATCTTCACTGGGGTCTGTAGGGGGGAAATAGGGGAGGGACAGCGGGGGGTGGGGAGTTGGGGAGAGATACCATGGGGAGAAATGCCAGATATAGGTGAAGGGGAGGAAGGCAGCAAATCACACTGCCATGTGTGTACCTATGCAACAATCATGTATGTTCTTCACATGTACCCCAAAACCTAAAATGCAAT
>PVKP010035708.1:0-23055 GCA_004027715.1 Plecturocebus donacophilus | reverse complement strand
CAAAACCATCAGGACATAGGCATAGGCAAGGACTTCATGACTAAAACAGCAAAAGCACTGGCAACAAAAGTCAAAATAGACAAATGGGATCTAATTAAACTCCAGAGCTTCTGCACAGTAAAATAAACAATCATTACAGTAATCCAGCAGCCAACAGAATGGGAAAAATTTTTTGCAATCTACCCATCTGACAAAGGGCTAATATCCAGAATCTACAAAGAACTAAAACAGATTTACAAGGAAAAACAAACCCATTCAAAAGTGGGTGAAGGACATGAACAGACACTTTACAAAAGAGGACATATATGAGGCCAAAACAAATGAAAAAATGCTCATCATCACTGATCATTAGAGAAATGCAAATCAAAACCACATTGAGATACCATCTCACACCAGTTAGAATGGCGATCATTAAAAAATCTGGAGACAACAGATGCTGGAGAGGATGTGGAGAAATAGGAACACTTTTACACTGTTGGTGAGAGTGTTAACTAGTTCAACCATTGTGGAAGACAGTGTGGCAATTCCTGGATCTAGGAACAGTAATTCCATTTGACCCAGCAATCCCATTACCGGATATATATCCAAAGGATTATAAATCATTCTATTATAAAGACACATGCAGAAGTATGTTCACTGTGGCACTGTTTACAATAGCAAAGACCTGGAACCAATCCAGGTGCCCATCGATGATGGACTGAACAAGGGAAATGTGGCACATATTAACCGTAAAATACTATGCAGCCATAAAAAATGATGAGTTCATGTTGTTTGTAGGGACATGGATGAACCTGGAAACCATCATTCTCAGCAAACTGACACAAGAACAGAAAATCAAACACCACATGTTCTCACTCATAGGCAGGTGTTGAACAATGAGAACACATGGACACAGGGAGGGGAACAGCACACACTGGGTTCTGTTGGAGGGGAATAGGGGAGGGACAGTAGGGGGTAGGGAGATTGGAGAGGGATAACATGGGGAGAAATGCCAGATATAGGTGACAGGGGGATGGAGGCAGTGAACCACAGTTGCCATGTATGTACCTATTCAATAATTCTGCATGATCTGCACATGTACCCCAGAATCTAAAGTATAATTTAAAAATATATATGTATATATATAAAAGAAGACAAAATGGAAAGCTTCTTATGTTTAAGGGTTAAATTAAATGTAATTCCAATTACAATACTAATGGAGTTTCATTCGTAATAAGATATACTGATTCTACATGGGGAAAAAATAGACCACTTAGAAAACCTCTGAGAAATAGTAGCAACAAGAGAGAACTAATTTAAAAAAACAATTATTATTATAGATACAGTAGGTCCATGTGCAAATTTGTTATATGCATCAATTAGTGATCATGGTACCCAATAGGTAGTTTTTAGCAATTCTCCACCTCCTCCCACTCTAGTAGTCTGCAGTAACTGTTGTTCCCATGGTCATGTCCATGTGTGCTCTGTGTTTAGCTCCTACTTACAACCAAGAATATGTGGTAGTTGGTTTTCTGTTCCTGTGTGTATTAGTCTGGATTCTCTAGAGGAACAGAACTAATAGGATACACATATAAAGGAGTTTATTAAGTATTAACTTACATGATCACAAGGTCCTATAATAGGTTGTCTGCAAGCCTGAGGAGCAAAGAGAGCCAGCGTGAGTCTCAAAACTGAAGAACTTGGAGTCTGATGTTAGAGGGCCATAAGCATTCAGCACGGGAAAAAGATGTAGGCTGAAAGCCTAGGCCAGTCTCACCTTTCAAGTTTTTCTGCCTGCTTTATATTCACTAGCAGCTGATTAGATTGTGTTCACCAGATTAAGGGTGGGTCTGCCTTCCCCAGCCCACTGACTCAAATGTTAGTCTCCCTTGGCAACACCCTCACAGACACACCTAGGATTAATACTTTGTATCCTTCAATCCAATCAAGTTGACACTCAGTATTAACCACTATATTGTGTTAATTCTTTTAGGATTATAGCCTCCATCTCCATCTGCGTTGCTGCGTTGAAAACTATGATTTCATTCTTTTTCATGACTGTGTAGTATTCAATGGTACATATGTAACACATTTTTGTTATCTAATCTACCACTAATGGGCACCTAGGTTGATTCTATGTCTTTGCTGTTGTGAATTGCATGGTAGTGAACATATGCAAGCATGTGTCTTTATGGTAGAATAATTTATATTTCTTTGGATATGTACCCAATAATGGGCTTGCTGGTTCAAACCGTAATTCTGTTTTAAGTTTTTTGAGAAATCTCAAAACTGCTTTTTCATAGTGGCTTAACTAATTTACATTTCCACCAACTGTGTATAAGCATTTTCTTTTCTCTGCAGCTTCACCAGCATGTGTTGTTTTTGACTTTTTAAAAATAGCCATTCTGACCTGTGTGAGATAGTATCCCACTGCAATTTTGATTTGAATTTCTCTGATAATTAGTGATGCTTAGCATTTTTTCATTCAGATGCATAGTTTGTGGATATTTTCTCCCATGCTGTAGTCTGCATATTTTACTCTGTTAATAGTTTATTTTACTGTACAGAAGTTCTTTAGTTTAATTAGATCCCACTTGCCAATTTTTGTTTTTGTTGCAGTTGCTTTCAGGGACTTAGCCAATAATTGTTTGCCAAGGCTGATGCTGAGAAGGATCAGCCTTGGCAAATAATTATTGGCTCAGTCCTCCCAAACCAAGCAAAGCCTATTTCATAGATTTTCTTCTAGGGTTTTTATAGCTTGAGGTCTTACATTTAAATCTTTAATCCATTTCGAGTTAGTTTTTGTAAATGGTGAAAGGTCAGGATCCAGTTTCATCATTCTGCATATGGCTAGCCAGTTATTCCACCACTATTTATTAGAGAGTCCTTTCCCCATTGATTGCTTTTGTTGGTCTTGTCAAAATCAGATGATGATAAGTGTGCAGCTTTATTTCTAAGATTTTTGTTTTGTTCCAGTGGTCTATGTTTCTGTTTTTGTACCAGTATTACACTGTTTTGGTTACTATAACCTTCTAGTGTGGTTTGAAGTCAGGTAATATGATGCCTCCAGCTTTGTTCTTTTTAACTTGTATAGACATTAAAATACATTATGAAGCTATAATAATTTAAAAGTGTGATACTAATTCATGAACAGAAAGATCAATGAAATAAAATAGGAAGTTTCCCTGACATAAGTACATACAGGAATTTGGTATATTTTGAAGACATTTTAAATTAGAAGAGATAGATTGCAAAAATATTTCTACTAAGAAAAATAAAATTGAATTCCCAATACCGTGCATCAAAATAAAACCAAATGGCTGAAATATTTAAGTATTAAAAATGAAACAGTTATAAAATTAGAAGAAACCAGAGGAGCTTTTGTTGTTACTGTCAGAATGAGGAAGATCTGTCAACAAGTGACACAAATCCCCACAGCCACCACCCTGTCCTACACACACATACACACACAAAAGAGGGAATGAATTCCACTGTATAAAACTCAGAATCTTTTGTCAGGAAAATACTATCAAAAACAAAATTCAGAGACGTGAGAACCTGAGAAAAAATGTTTACATCAAATATTACAGACTAAAGTCTACTTTTTTTCACTAAAAAAACAATCTTCAAGTCTATAAAGATTGAGAACCCTGTAGAAAGATGGGAATAGTACATAGAATGTTGCCTCATAAAGAATAGAAAATTAATGTTATAACTACCTTAACTTATAATGAGAAAAATTTCCATTTTCTGGCTATTAGATGGCCACTCACTCCTGTACTCATCTATCCCATTTCTACCCCTCTGCTGATGTACCTACTCTTGTTGCTGTTTATGTACTTTGCAGTGTTTCTTCTTGAAAATGTAAATGAATACAAATTACATTTTTTTCTACTCCTGTCTATCCTTATCTTGTCTTTAATTCCACAATAAGAAAGTCTTATTGAATGTAAGAACAGAGACTCATAAAGGAAAAGTACCTTTCCTTTCATCATGTTCTGTTTCTCCAGTAACCTTATTTTTCTAAAAAAAATTATACTTCAAGTTCTGGTATACAAGTGCAGAATGTACAGGTTTGTTACATAGGTATACACGTGTCATGGTGGTTTGCTGCACCCATCAACATGTCATCTACATTAGGTATTTCTCTTAACACTAACCCTCCCCTAGCTCCCTATCCCCCTACATGCCCCGTGTCTGATGTTTCCCTCCCTGTGTCCATTGTTCTCATTGTTCAACTCCCACTTACAAGTGAGAACATGCGGTGTTTGGTTTTCTGTTCCTGTGTTAGTTAGCTGAGAATGATGGTTTCCAGCTTCATCCATGTAGTCATAAATTACATTTTTACTGTATCTCTTTTCTTTCATGAGTCATTCTCCGTATACTCTCTATATCTTGTTAGTTTTACTTAACAATACATCCTGGTAATTCTTCCTTACATTTAGAGAGAGCTTCCTCAGAGTTGTATAATATTTGTTGTGTGATGGTACTACAGTTTATTAACCATTCCTCATAAACACTTTAGTTGTTTCCAATCATTTGCTATTGTAAACAATGTCACAACATATAATCTTATATGCATGTCCTTTAGCACATCTGTATTTTAGGATAGAGTTACACAGTGGGATTACTGGAGTCAATGTAGCTCTTTGCATTTACAATTACATGTGCTTACAGCATTAAATGCTCGAGTGAATGCAAAGGTTAAGTGCAACTATGATTTGTTGATATTGCTAGATTTTCCTCCATAGAAATTTTAGCTCTACCATCAATATATGAGGTGCCATTTTTCCTATAATCTCATTAACAGAGTCTGGTGTCAAACTTTTACATTTTTGCCAACCTGATAGGTGAGATATTTTATTTCAGTGCATTTCTCTTTTTATGGGGAGACTGAGCATATAAACTTACAGAATAGAAATAAATGCTGATTCCTTTACTCAAGGGCCATGCTGCATATTTGCATTATAAAACAGCACAACTGAAGGGTTTCTGCTACAGTAGCAGTACTTGCTATAGCAAACTACTTACTTAGTGAAAAATACACTATTCTCTCTTGGCATCAAGAGAAAGAAACAACTGAAGAAATTTGTTCGATGATTAATCTATAATTTAAAAACAATTTTTTTTCTCCTTGAAAAATTGTGGAGGTGCACTTTTCTTGGAGGTAGAAATATAATTTGCCATAGTCTTTAAGAGCTATTGTGTGGGGTTATACAATAGACTCTGAAGTTATTCTTCTCAAGGTAATAGAAATGGTCAGAAAATAGGGGGAAAAATCTAGGAATGGAAAGAGTAGTTAAGCATTCATAAGGAAATAGCAACTTCTATGCAGCAGCTTTTCCTGAACTAGGAATTTGTGAAATACGTTTTATACTAGATGTTGCCCATACTGGTCATGCTGAGCAATGTGAAGGTCTTATTGAGTCAACCCTCAACATTCCTTGGTGCTATGGCAACTGAGTTTTCACATCTACTGAGAAAATTGTAAATACCAAGACAAAGCTATTTGACATATCTGAGTTGGAGACAGAATTGCAAACCTTCTCTCACTCAGTCCACATCTACTCCATATATTAGAATAGTTCCAAGAATTGTTTGAAATAAAAATCTCTGCTCCCTCTTTAAGTATGAACAGTGATAACTTCAAAAATTTCATGTTTTCTCATTTTGCATTAATTATGCATCCTCAGACAACTTTAATGTTATATAAGCAGAGAGAGTTGGAGATTCTGTAGATTAACTTTTCTAACCACAATCAAACACTTCAATTCCTATATACTATTCTCAAGTAAATATTCCACTTAAGCAATGCTGCTTTCTTCAAAAGAGAATGCATTTTTGATGCAATGACTAAAATCAGGAGAGAAATGTGTCTTTTAGACTATTCAAATAGACTTCTGTAACTGAGAATGATAAAAAGTCAGTACTTTTAAAGCTTTTTTTCCCCCTGAATTTTTAAATGTACCTTTTAGAATTCTCTCCATTTTTGTTATATGCCAGGGTGATTGTATATATATGTACATTTATAATACACCTTTTTAAAAAGGGAGGGCCATTATAACATGACAAATGTATAAGGTTGTTAAGTTAGAAATAATTAAAATAAATAAAGAAGGTAGGATGTACGCTAACATGATTTTTCTCCTAGTCATGTGTGATTGGCTACTAAAAATTAGGCTTTGAATTTGCTGGAAGCAAAGACAAAAGGAAAACAAAATAACACTGCATTTTTTCTTTTAATATCTTTTATAGTGAGATATAATTTACCTATAATGGATTGCACATATGTTAAGTGTTACAGTCCCAGGATTTGTCAAATGCATGCACACATGTAACCCAATATCCCTACCAAGATATAGAACATAATGGTTACCTCAAAAAATGTCCCTTTCCAGTCAATTTTTTGTTGTTCTGATTTCTTTTGACATAGATTTGCTTGCTCTAGAACTTTATATAAATGGTACTCAATATGTACTCTTTTTTTTGAGGCAGAGTCTCAGTCTGTCACCCAGGCAAGAGTGCAGTGGCACAATCTCAACTCACTGCAATCTCTGCCTCCCAGGTTAAAGTGATTCTCCTGCCTCCACTTCCTGAGTAGCTGGGATTACAGGCATGTGCCACCACACCCAGCTAATTTTTGTATTTTTAGTAGAGACGGGGTTTTACCATATTGGCCATCTGGACTCAAACTCCTGAACTCAAGTGATCTGCTGGCCTCAGACTCCCAAAGTGCTGGAGTTACAGGTGTGAGAATACAAACTCTTTTGTACAGACTTTTTTTTGGCTTCTTTCTTTCAGCATGAGGTTTTGAGATTAATCCAGTGTTATGCGTATCAGTAGTTTTTTTCTTTATAGTGCTAGGTAGTATTCCACTGTATGAACGTAAAATATTTTTAAGATCAATAGTTTTTTTATGTCTGATTGGAAGCTCTGCTAGTTTTTAAAGAGAATTATTTAATGACTCTTATCCTAACAGCTATTTGGTACCTAAATCATCAATATTATGGGTGATGTCTTTAGCAGTAACAAACACAGAAACCATCTTCAATTGTCTCTTTCTTTTATTAACCTTTAATAGCTACCTACTCTATCACTCTGCATTGATCAACATACGTCTGGCCATGTAACTTTTCAATTTAGTTTTAGAAGAATATAGGAGAGTTTAGGTTCTGTTAATGACTGTCTTTCAACTGGCAGGGTGTATGTGGGCCCAGAAGGGAGAGCGGGTGCTGGGATCTTAGATTATAGGTAGAGATACAATAGATTTGACTAAATTCAGTGTAATAATCTAGTTATATTCCTCTGATTAATTTTATTGGTCTATATGGCACTAGCTTTGCTACATTTTTAAAAATACAGCATCATTTGTGCTTTATTTTTTAGAGAGTTTGCTACAAGGAACCCAACAGATTTCTAATTATGAACCTGACATCAAAAGCCTAATTGTCAGTTAAGTTCCAGCCACATCCAACCACTAATGATGGACTACTATGCTTTTAAAATGAGGATTATTTGCCATCTATGCTTCTTACATGAGAATATATTGTATATATAGATATACATAATCTTTTATTTAGTGTATTATATATTAAATGTCTGATACATCCTCCAGTGATCATGACCTTCCTTTTCTGCTAGTTGTAAGGTATATGGATGTTCTTTGGTCAAGAGGGCAGACATCCAGGCCTGCATGACTGAGAGTTTAAGGTGCATGTGTATACTCCCCTTCTTATATAACTTGTTTGTATAAACTCATACTTGGCTCTGAGCCACTATTGTCTGTAGAAGGTATAACTGCCCTGCTGATACTGTACGAGCTCTTGGGCATGGTTTGACAGGATGCTCACACCAACATCCTGAGAGAGAGAGAGGCAAATATGTCTATCTTTCATATTTGCAAGTAATAAGCATTAAAAATACTGACTGAAACTCAGTAGAAGAAAACAGATGAAATATTATTAAAAATAGGGAAGGAACCAGAACACAGCTCGGCTGGCTTGTGCCCAGAGAGAAAGAGTTGAGCTGCTGACCCTACAGGGAGAGCTGAGTCGGCTGCTGAGAGGAGCCACAGAGCTGGAACAGACAGCCAAGATAAAGGCAACCAGTGTGAGAGAGCTAGTGTAAGTCACTGCTGAGAGAGCTGCTGAGTAAAACTACATTTTACCGGCTTATGGCCCCCGAGTGTTCTTTCAGCTATCTCCCCATTCATCTACCCAATCCCCTCAACCCTCAGTATGGGCTGGAACCTAACCCTAAACCTAACACTAGTCAAATAGACCATTAAAAAATAAGCTGGAAAAGCTGAAAGACTTAAAGACAGTGAAGATGTGCGCTCACTTTGTTTCAGGAAATTAAGTTTGAAGGTTATGTTTCAGTATGTTTCTAGCTTGATTTTTGGTTTATAGTTTTAGAGGAAGAAAAATGTTTTTCATTTTACGTTTATATAATTACTTTTTAATGATAAAGAATTGACCTTAATTTATGGTATGGATTTAATTATAAATAATGTGCCTTCTCTATTTTTAATAATATTTCATCTGTTTTTTCTATTGAGCTTCAGTTAGTATTTTTAATGCTTATTGCTTCATCACTATACACACACATGAATATGTCTCTTTCATGTCTGCAGCTAAACACAAGCTTCATATCCATAATTACAATTTTTTTATATGACACCATTCTTAAGGAAAGTAATAAAAGAGACATGATGAATAATTTCTGAACAAGTTTTGTGGTTATCATCTTCACCCTCTCCTTGCTCCACATCCTTAACTTGTGGAAAGTATCATCTCTGTTTCCTTGTATTAATAGTAGCTTTTCTGCTTACTCTTCTACCTCTTTCATAATTTTTCTAACCAAATAGGGGAATCAAGACTTTTGAATGCCAATAAAGTATTATTTCTCTTTGATAGAATTAATGATTTAGATAAGTCGTGTAGCATTCTTTAGCATCTAATGCTGGAATGCTAAACGCTTGCTCGGTAATGAGAGAGAGAAAACATAGATATTAATAAATCATTATTGGGAACATTTAAGTTGTCACATTTTTCCTATGACTAGAAAGCTTACAGAAGAGACTCCTCTGTAAGTATGCACTTGAGACACCATTCAGTATTCATTAATTCAAAATTATCTGTGACCATTGACCATTAGGTATATCATGGTGTGATAACAACAGCAAATGCCTTGGAATCAAACAAACCTGGATTCAAGTTCTGTTTGTCACTCTCCACTCAGACGGCCTTTGGCAACATTTTGTTATCAACCTCAGTTTCCTTTTCTGTAAAATGGTAGTATTTAGGTAATAGTTTGCCTGTTTTGATAACATGTGCCAGCACTTGAGAAAATTTAGGTGTCAACATTATGTTGGCTCTACCAGTATGTAATTGTATGACTTTGAACAGATGTTGTCCCTTTAGGCTTTGGTTTCCTCTTCTGCAAAGTAGAGGGTAGGGGTAGATTAAGTGATTTCTAAGTGGTTTCTCAAATGTGTGTATTACCTGTTGGTTTTGTAAAAATAACAACCAATGACTAAAATATAAAATAATTACTGAATTAGGACCTCTGAAGTGTATGTGTTTAAATATATATTTTCTATTTTTCCCCAGGGATATGCTTTTAAATTCTTTCTAAAAATTGAAAGAATCTCAAACTTACAGAAAAATTCCAAGTACAGCATAAAGGACTTTTCAAAATCTGAACCATTTGAGAATAAGTTTCTGGCATGATGCCCCATTGTTACATCTAAATATTTAGCGTGTATTTCCTACACATGAAGGCATCCTCCTGCATAATCACAAAGCAAACATAAGCATCGAGAAAGTACCATTAGTGCCTTACTATTATCTAATCCTCAGACCCCCTTCAAGTTTCACTAGTTATCCCAATGTCCTTTAGAGTTTAGCATTTAGCCATTGTGTCTCTTTAGTGTTCGTCAATCTGAGAATTCCTTCTTATTTGCCTGACTTTCATGATTTTTATTTTTATTTTATTTTATTTTATTTAGTTAGCTATTTTCAAGATGGACTCTTGCTCTGTTGCCCAGGCTGGTGTGAAATGGTGAGATCTTGTCTCACTACAACCTCTACCTCCTGGGTTCAAGCAATTCTCCTGCCTCAGCCTCCCGAGTAGCTGGGACTACAGGCAGGTGTCACCACACCCCACTAATTTTTTTGTTGTTGTTGTATTTTTAGTAAAGATAGGGGTTAGCCGTGATTGTCTTGATCTCCTGACCTCATGATCCTCCCACCTCAACCTCCCAAAGTGCTGGGATTACAGGCACGAGCAACTGTGCTCTGCCCATGGTTTTAATACTTGCTGATTACAGGCCAGTTGTTTTTATAAAATGTCCTCTGTTTAGGTGTGTCTGATGGTGCCTCTTGTTTAAATTCAGATTATACATCTATGGCAGGAATAGCATAGAACTGATGTTGTATATTTCTCACTGCATTCCATAAAGCAACATGTGGTACTGATTTGTTCCTTATAGACATTCTAGATTACTAAGATTCCCCCTCCTAATGCCTACCTTGTTTGGCCCAATCTCATGGCTTTTGGATTAAACTATGCAAGAAAGAAGAGGAAGAAAAATATGCAAGACTGTATTATTATAAAACCTTCTAGTGACTATAGTGTATTCAGGGGTTCAGCCTGGTAAATAGGAATCATTGCTTTACGACAACCTTCAGCCAACCAAATCTTGTCATTCAAAACCACAACTGAACATATGCTCCTATGGAATCCAGCAGCTTCTTGCTTAGACATCTAGATTCATATGCTTGTAAAATGAAAAACTTAAATGTAAAAATTCACCTTGAAATTTTATTTTTATTTTGTTAGAGATGGAGTCTTGCTGTCACTCAGGCTGGAGTACAGTGGTGCAATCTTGGCTCACTGCAACCTTCACCTCCCAGATTCAAGCAATTCTTCTGTCTCAGCCTCCTGAGTAGCTGGTTCTACAGGCACACAACACCACACTCGGCTAATTTCTTTTGTATTTTAGTAGAGACGTGGTTTCACCGTGTTGCGAAGGTTGGTCTCAAACTCCTGAGCCCACCTCGGCCTTCCAAAGTGGTAGGAGTACAGGCATGAGCCACTACATTCAGCTAAAATTTCTTAATTTTTTAAAATTAACAATTATATATGTTTATTTATGGAGTATGTGATGTTTTAATATATTCATGTTGTAAACTTATTAAAGTGAATTAACTTTTCTGTATCTCAAAGAATATTAGTGATTAAAATTCTGCTACACAGTTAAACTTTATTTGAGTGTTTTTGCTAAACTAATAATCACAACTATTATGTAACGTCCTGTTCAGAGGCATACTGCTTGAGAAATAATATTCCAAAGCAAAAAAAAAAAACTCACCATTTATTCCAAAGCTTGTGCAAATGGTAATTAATGAACAAAGGGAGGATCGTTTTACAGATTACACTTATATTTTTCAGTTTTATTAGTGTGTAAGTGACATACAAGGAACTATATATTCAAATGTACAACTTAATGAGTTTTGGCATTTGAATACACCTGTGAAACCATTGCTACATCCAAGATAACTAATGTAACTATAATCCCCAAAAGTATCTTTGTGGTATTTTGTAATCCCCCACTAAGGTGCCTCTTCCCCATTCTCATCCCAGGCAGCCACTGATCTACCGTTGTCACCGTAGAGTGGTTTTGCATTTTCTAGAAATTTATGTAAATGATATAAAGTAGGTATTTTTTAAGAACTTGACTTCATTTAGCATAGCTATTTTGACTTTGACTATATTAATAGTTCATTCCTTTTCATTGCTGAGTTGTATTTCATTGACCCATTGAAGGACATCAGAATTGTTTCCAGCTTTTGGGTATTACAAATAAAGCTACCATAAACATGTGTTTAAATCTTTGTATAGAAACATGCTTTCATTTCTCTTGAGTGAATATCCAGTATTGGAATAGCTCAGCTGTATAAGCGTATGTTTAACTTTCTATAATAGTTGCCAAACTATTTTCTAGGGTGGTTATACTATTTTACATTCCAACCAGCACTATATCAGGGTTCAAACACTCTGAAAGTCGGTTTTTAAAGTGTTAGCCATTCTAGTGGTAGTATAATGATATCTCATTAGTTTTAGTGTGCATTTTTCTAATGGTTAACGATGTTGAGCATCTTTTCATGTAGTTATTGGCCATCCATATCTTTTTATTTTGCAAAAGTGCCTCTTCAAATCTTATGCCCACATTTTTAATGGATAGTTTTATCTTACTACTATTAAGGTTGAAAATGTTCAACACCCCTGACACAAATTTACCTATGTAACAAACCTTCACATGTACCCTGAACCTAAAATAAAAGCTAGAAATAGTTGCAAATTCTTTCTATATATTATGCATTTAAGTCCTCAGTTGGATATGTAATTTGCAGAAAACATTAAAGCATTTTGTGAAGATTTTGGTGAAGAGCAGCTTTTTCTGTCATATTTTTTAAATCTTTGCCAAATCCAAGGTCTCTAGGATTTCATCTTATGTTTTCTTCTAAAATTTTTACATTTATGTCTTTGTTCTTTTTGAATTAATTACATATGGTGTGAGGCAAGGGTCAAGATTCCTTTTTTAAAAAAATATGGTTACTCATATGCATTTGACTCAACATAAAACATTTTGAAGGTATCTTAGGGCTTCTAAATGATATATAATAAGTGAGTCTTTGGGTTCATGTGTTTGGATAGTATAGAACAGCTGAATAACTAGAACAAGCTTATATTATGGCTGACTTATGCTGGTAGCCACTGTCCAATTTCTATAGAACAGGCCTCCATGTCATGAAGTTATGATCTCAAGGAAATTCTAGCACCTACATAGATTATTTCAGCCACAAAGTTAAGAGATTACTGATTTCTTCTCTCTTGCCTCAGTTAGATTGCTTGGCTCTTCCAGGGGCACTTTTACCAGTAGAGGTTGACTAATATAAAAAACTATCCTGTTTTTTAGCCAAAATGATACAAAGACAGAAGCTATGAAATAGAGAAAGGAGAAACAAAGGGAAAGGTGAGAACACTTCCATTCTTTCAGAGGCAGCTGGGCTTCATGTTTGTTATACTCATTTTTAACATCGACCCAGAAAGCTGCAGAAATAGTGATGCTAATTTTAGAAGGTTATGTCAAATATTATATATTTCTTTTCAGTTTTCTACTTTAACTACAAAGTGATAAGTAATTACAGAAAATAAGGTATTCAAAACATTTTTCATGTATAGATTCAGTATATTTGTATGTAGGAGTAACTACATTACTTTATGTTTCACTTAAAAGTAATTACCAGAGGAGTTATGTTACATTGGATTTCCACAGAACATTTAAAATATGATTTCATTTTTATTTATTCACATATACATAATTTGTCAGGAATGTGGATGGCACTTGCACACTATGTGAGTTCCCACATGCACACACACCTCATACTCATACACACATCACACTATATCAGTTTTGATATTTCTAAGAGGGGAAAAATATATGCCAGACCAGTAGATTTATTTCACATAACTACTGGTGTTGCTTCCACAGGAAAAAGATTAATTTTTTGAAGGTACACAAAATGAAACAAAGACAAAAGCAGTTGGAAAAGATATATTTGAATTTATACCTTTTGTAGCCCATCGCCCTGTTTCACTGCCAGAATAACTTGCTATTTGCTCTCCAAGTGCACTTTTGACTATTGACTCCAGACACTAACTTATTTGTTATTCTACAAATTATTATTACAAAACATAAAAACATTCTTGGTAAGTATGCATACAACATCATAGAAAATATTTTCCATTTATATTGAGCTTTTCATATTTTTGCTTTATTGTGAGCCTTTGAAGCAGGAAGTTGTGCAAGCAGTAAGTTCTATGTAGTTGATCACTCTACCGGGGTGTTCCTGAGTGGAGTGATAAAATGGAATGTTAAGTGGAAATATTCCAATTCAAATTCTGTTATCATTCCAGAGAACAGTACAATTTCAGAAGGATATTTTGAATCAAGAGGGAGACTTTTAAGAAAAACCTAAGATGCATACACATTACTAAAAGGATTTTTCAGTTTTCTCAAAGTGTGATAATGAGTGACTTATAACCTCTCCTACTGTTAAAATAAATTTGGAAGTTGCTGTCTGTGCTATTCACAATAACCATGGTCACCCAAAAGGAAGATGACAAAGAGCAAATGAATAAAAACAAAATTTCCCTAATGTGGAAAGATACAGACCATGGTCAGACAGGGAATGATATTTGTTTTATTTCCAGCCATTTGGAATGATCTAACATTTCTTACTTCTGGCTCTACCACTCGGGAGATCATCCAGAACTCTTTGAAATGAAAACCACTGTCATACTTTCCACTGTGGCACAGTCTTCATATAAGCATTTTGTTTTGCATTTAAATATATATTGCTTTTAAATTTTAAATGGTGATATGAGTGAGAACCCTTGGCAGCAAAGAAATTAGATTGGGAAGTCAAGTGAGAAAACAAGAGCAGGCAAATGTATTAAAATAGGGCTTTTCATTTGTTGTGTCTCAAACACCCATCTGGAATCCAGAATGAGTCCACAGATGCCTGATACCCAGTTTGATGTTTTCTTGAATGTTAACATCTTTCAAGATGGTAAGCTAGTAATGCTTTTGAAACTGTTTGGGAACAAAGAGAAAACAAATATGGATTAATCAAAAGAAAAACTGAAAATCTTTCCATCTAGGTTGTATCTCAGAATTAGACCCAGAGAAGGAAAATGAAGACTCAGATCATTACTTCTCTATCATACCAGGTTCTTTCCCATAATATTAAGAAACAGACAACTTTATGTCTCTATCTTTAAAAGCGAAAGATCAATCCATTTTGTCATCATAGAGACATGTACAAAGGCAAATCTATACACGTGTGCATATTTTATTATATGTAAAGCTAAATGCTGTACTACGTACTTCATATATACTTTATATAAAGGAATAAAATGCCATGTATTCTTTTGGTTTATATGTGTGTGCATGCATGTGCGTGCATGCATTGTCATTGAAAAATGATATCCAGACTAAAAATGATCAAAGAAAAGTAAGCAAAGTTGTAAGCAGACTTAAGAATATAACAGATGGGGAAAATATGAGGGAAGTGAATATATTTTGCCAAAAAAAATGATACTGAGTGGGTTAGGAAATGAAAACATTACCAAATACTTATATACTGAGAACAAACACAGGGTCAAATCAGGCCCTCAAAGACTCATAGCTCCCACTGAAGTCAAATGTCTGCACTGAGAGCCCTGTACATGCATTTGAAGACAAAACTCAGTCTTAAACAGCTAATAGGTGAGAAAGAAGTATTTATTTTGGCTGGAAATAGCCAAACAAGTGAGCTTAAAATGAGGAAAACTCATTTTTGAAGTAAAAGGGAACCTTTTTCAACATGAGGAAAAACAGATGCTGAAACAGCTTGTCTGATGAGGTAATCACAGTAAACAGTAGACATGCTTAATTTAAGATTAATTAGGTCGGTAGAAATTCTGTGTTGATTTAGTCAGGGACTAAGTACAAATACCAAAGAATCTTTCCATCAGATCACCTCCAATGTGATTATATTAATCATTATTATATTATAATAGAGACATCTCTCATTCTGAATATGCTTTTTTCCACTTAGAATGATTTTACATGATCATAGAGTTTAAAAAAAAGCATAGCAATAAAAAGAATTTTAAAATGCATTCTTTTTTTGAGTATATTTCAGGATGCCAATCGATAAACAGTACCTTCGACACAATAATTCAACCCAATGTGAGAACATCCTTTGCTTTGAAGGAAAAACTCCCCTCCTGAAAACCAGAAGTGTACTTGTAGATTGATGGTCTGTCTGTACTCTTGTTACTGGTTCCAGACCCTTGTAGGGGCAAGAATTCTAGATCAATCTAAGCTCTAAAAGCTAGTTTTCATCTGAGTATCCAAAAGTAGTCAATAATCATCTCCATTTTACAATTCCTGTAGTTTATGAGATAAGAAAATTCCCTGAAGGTCTTAGCAGACCTCCTGACTAAAGATCCAAAGAATGTTTGCCCTCAGTGATCAAAGGAGGAACATACCGGTGAATTCACTGACATTTTATTTTATTCGTTTAGCATGCAATATCCTCTCCAGATAGATATTATAGAAGCTACCGCTTTTACAATATGTAATGATAGGAAGCATAATTTTTTTTTCTAATGCAAGGGAATGTGAAAAATAACTGTGCCAAGAATGAATTATTTGAATTTAACACACAAGCTGCAGCTGGTCACTAAAACCCATTTGTGACTTGTCAAAGAAATGTGTGGAATCACAGAATCATTTTCCCAGTTGTAGCTGCCTGTTCGTTTGTGCAGAAATTGAACATTTCTGATTGGTTTTATGGAAGAGAAAGACTTCTCTGAGAAACTCCTTTTAGCACTCAAAATACCAAAATAATACATTGAAAACCATAACACTTATATTTAGGTATCACTTTTCCTTCACACTTCAAACTGCTTCTACATATTTCAAACTATTTCTACAGCAATATTAGCCTTCTTTAACAGATGAAGAAATTGAAGGTGTAGCAAATTTCCTCAAGATTGTTTCGTCAGTCTGATACAGCCCTGGTAGCATTAGGAAATAAGCCTCCTCTGTTTCTCCTCAAACACAATGAGCACAATGTTTACAAACTCAGAGTATTTCAAGACCCATATACTACTTACCCACTAGCCAGACATCCACCAAATCAGTCTGAATCCAATGGCCATTCAAACAAGCTCAGGTTGGCAACTGTGACAGGAACTTGGAGGGAGACTGGAGTGGAGAGGAAAAGCATTAGAAAAAGGGAAACCATGCATTAGACCTTTGAGAAAGGGGAGAATTCTGGCTGGTAGAGCAGGTGAGATGGGACATTTCAAAGAACAGCCTGAGCCAAGACCTCGAGGCAGAAAAATCTAGCAAGAATCGAGGAAGAATGGTGTGGGAGAGAAACAATGAAGAGAGAGAGGACCTGCTGGAGAGAGCTGGGTCTGGAATACCAGGCTGGGGTCCTGATCGGCTGAAAGGGGTATTGCAGGGAGCTGAGCTTCCAGAAAATGAACACAGCAGTTCTGCAGAGACTGGGCGGCTGAGAGCTGGGCAGTCAGGTGAGGTGGCTGATATAATGCGGGTAAGAGTAATGAGGCTTGGGGCTGGCAACCCTCACATCAGAGTGACATCCAGGAGGAATGATTGCCCAAGTCCTGTCTCAAGCTCTGCCTTACTTCCAGGCACTATCTTAAGGCATAAGACATGCATCATCTCATTTAATCCTCCCTTCCTCCCCATTAACCTAGAGATTGCTTTCGTTTTTGTTTTTTATTCTCCCCCTTCTCCCCCTCACCCTCACCCACTCCACCCCCTCCTAGAGATTGTTACTGAAGATGAAATTGTGTTCTACACATTATCTTAGCCAAAAGAGGTGAAGTGATATTTTTTCTGAAACTCACACAACTAGGAAGTAGCTGTGTCAGGACTTGAACCCAGGTCTCCCTGGATCAGAACAGGAGCTCTTAACTATAGTGGCTGAATAGCTTCTCCAAAGGCTCCCTTTGTTCTCACCGTGATCAAGTTGAGGAGCTTCTGGCTCCCTTCTCAGCCTTAGAAACCACCACTCTTTCTTCTGAGAGCCCTGCCCACTCCCAGGACTAAGATTGGCCTGAGGCTACACCAAAATTCACTTAGGGTCGAGCATCCTGTTTGCTGATAAATATTAAGGAGAATTCATGACTCTTGACAGCTTTTCTCTCTTCGCTCCCCAAGTCTAGGGGAGGGGTGGCAGGGGTCTATTTCCTGGGAGCCAGGCTTATCTGGCCTGTTGGCATGGGGGTGGGACAGTGTGCCCAGCAGAGGGCAGAGGAGGACTAAGCAGGCCTGGGTTTGAGGCCCGCTCTGAGGACTGTCACTCTAGGGGCATTCTGGAAACATTAGACCCCAGCATGGAGCAACCAGCATGTCATCCATGTTGAATCTTGGTGGCTTTGGGGACATTCTGGAAAATGCCACTGACCAGTGTGAGCAAAAGGAATGTATCCTGGAGTGTGATTAGGTAGGAGGGGAACTGCTGAGCTGACTCCTGCCCCCTGCTCAACACCGACCCCTCTGAGTGGATGGAGCCAGTACCTCAGTGCCCAGAAATCCCACCATTAGTGATTGTCCTTTATGTG
The DNA here is from genome assembly GCA_004027715.1 of Plecturocebus donacophilus. Lineage (NCBI taxonomy): Eukaryota > Metazoa > Chordata > Mammalia > Primates > Pitheciidae > Plecturocebus > Plecturocebus donacophilus. Next base: position 4,860 of record PVKP010035708.1, on the reverse strand, counting down.
AAAGAGGCATGAAGAAGTATTGGGGCGATAGGTCAGAGAGGAGTCGCCACACCCCTAGGGCAGTCCCAGCCAAGCTCCCAATCCCAGGAGAGACAGCACCCAGCTCAGAGCTCCCAAGCCTTCCTCCACCACTTCATTCAAGTGCCCCCAAAATCCCCACCAGACAGCTCAGCCTGGTCTGCAGCAAGGGAGGGAAGCTGAAACCATTTCTAGCATTGTGGTCATTCTGCTCTGTTCCTCCTCTCCTCCCTCCAGTGTTGCTCAGGCCTCTGTCATGGGAGCAAAGTTAAGATAAGAATGTCCCATGGAGTGCAGTGGGCACAGTGGCCCTTTATAGGAGCAATCTTCTGGAGCAGGGAGTCGGTTCCCTGCTGGGAATCTACTCCTTTCTGGATGAGAAACTCATTCCACTTTTATAACTTTATTGTAATGTGAGAAACACAAAACAAAGTTTACTTTTTTGACTCTAAGCTGACATGACATTAGAAAAATTTCTCTTTCTCTCTCTCTCTCTCTCTTTTTTTTTTTTTTTTTTTTTTTATTTTGCTACCTGAGTTGTGGTTCTAAAACATAAAATCTGATGGACTAACAGGGTTGCTGGGGGAACAAGTGCGGGCACAACACTTCCCCCACCAAGACACCTCAATCTTCAGGTAGCTCTCAGGAACTTCTAAAATCCGCATGGCTCTCCTGAGAGTGGCCAGAGGAGAGGAGAGGGTCAGAAATGAACGTTCTTCTATTTCTTGTCATGACCAAGAGGATTACTTTTTGCCAGACGTTTCTGTGATGTGCCCTGATTAAGATGAATTATGACATTTACATCAAGCAATTATCAAAGTGATCTGGGTCCCATCAGACCTACCCACATCTTTCTGTGGGTGTGAATATCATCAGGTCCTGCACTGACCCCTGAGCCCCCATCACTGCTGCTTGATGGGGCAAAGAAAAAAAACATTTATTGCTCTTGTGTGTTTTAACAAAAGTTTATAAAACAAAATTAATGGCACATATGTTTTCTAAAAAAAAGAGAGAGAGAGAGAGAAGGCTAGACTTTATCAATAGTTTTCAAACTTTAGCATAAATCACTTTGGTACCACAAAATAGAAATCCGGGGACTATTGAGCTTATCCTCAAAATCTAATGGAAATTCTATATTTCTATGATGTCTGTTTATAGCAACTCAGAGTTGTACCAATTGACTACTAGGCATGGCTGTTATTAATAAAAATGAGGACAAAATAAATTGGTTTTCAATAAATGCAGTTTTCTGAGTTATTTTCAAAACCTGGATCCCATAGAAGTCTCCAGTAGAAGAATATTTGGGAACCATCTTTAACATTCATTCTTGGAGCAAATTCTGTGTAAGCGTTGATTAACCCTCTTCATTCTCTTGCCTATATGGGGCAAATTGAAATAATACTTAATTTTTTTCCTTCCTCAATGTTATTCTTTCTGAACTTTTTGCTTTCAATTTTTCCCTCTAATGGTTAGTTCATAAGCAATTATCATCTTCTCTTATGCAGAGCATAACGGATCAAATGAGATCATTTAGCTAGAGTCCCTTGAACATGGTAAAACACAGAGATTGCAATGTACAATGATTAATATTATTGACAACTACCTCAGTAAGGAGGGAGGGCATAGGTATGGCAAATATTTTTACTCTGAACTGCCATTTAGTTCTTACTCTACTACACCTTTGCTATTTCAATAAAAACTCTTAGGAGTATCAGTAAGAATCTTCCTGGTAGAACTTTTGAGTGTCCACAGAGACAATCTAATAGAGTCAGGTAAAGTGCAAACACCCATCTGGAGGAAGTGGGGCAAGGAATATTGGCTTTAGTGTGATTGAGTATCTTCAAGTTTAAGTCAAACTGAATTCTACACACAAGTGTGGCAAAAAGGCTCGGGGAAAATTCAACACCCCTATCCAACCTCCTTTCCCATACTCCAACATCAGGTCTGGTATTGGGAGATGTCGGGGAAAGGGATGCCACGGTTCATAGCAAGGACCAATGGGAATCCGCCTCACATAGGGTAGCATTTGCCTTTCTTTCCAGCCCTCAGAGCCATTTTCTGCATTAAACCTGAGAATACACAACTTCTAATATTGCTCCTTCCTGACACTGGCTGGTTTTCTTGCTAGAGAGTCAGTTGAACTTTTTTCAGATTGATGTCATCTACCTGTCATCTGCTAATTAAGGAAACATTCCCCGAAAATGAACCCTGAGGCAACAGCAGACATGACACTGGCTAGGCCTTTCAAGGTAGCCAAGTGAAAATTTAACCACTGGGTAGAGGGACTTGCTGGGTGAAGGAGACTTTCCAAGAGGACTCTGCCTCGTAGCAGGGCAGGCAAGCTCAGGGAGCCCATCTAATGTGAAACAGTTATCTCACTGTTAGCACTGAAGAACAAAGACATCACTGGCTTATCAGTCAACTTGGCTTCTGACAGAACAAATCTTCCTATGAATTGCCAAGGATCTGGCTGATTTTTCATGAAAGCTGAAATGGGATATAAAGTGAGTAAAATTAGAGATTTTTAAGCCACTCCAGAAGCTCCTGTGGAGGAAAAACCCAATCTTCTTTTTTTATGCAATACATTCTGCAAGATAGAAATATCATTGGAGTGTCTTGTGAAATTAGTTCTTAAGCAGATTTTCATTCACTATGATGCAAATGTGAATCCTCAGATCAGGAAATACTGAATATTAGATCTAACTCTGCTACTATTTAGGTGTGTGGTATTTTTGAGCCACTTCATCTTGCTTTTTTATCTGTAACACAAAGAAATATATTAAGGCTATATTATATTTTGTCTATTAGGTTTTATCTTATTACTCATTAGAAGCAGTTACTCTGTGCCTCATGAGAAGAACTCTGAAGCTGCAACCAAGACTGCATGAATGATTGTAGCAATTGATTAGCAATGTCTGTCATAGACAAGGATATTGGATGAAGGAAATAATGGCAGGTATAATTCATTCAGTCTTTTGAATAAGTGAACTAAAATTTATTTGAATTCTAAAATTTTGGCAATTTTTTAACTTGGTATATTCCATATGTACTGTATAGGGGTCTGTTTGGAAATACTCATTTGAATAACTGGAATTAAATATTTGCTGCCAAAAGCCCATGCTTTAGAAAAAGAAAAAGGACGTGAAGCAGCATATGAAAATAGTTTTATTGGGAAATCTATTCCACACACATCTCTTTTATGATGACTTCATTTTCTCCTTTTGAAAAATCATGAGGTAAGCAGCACATTTTATCCAGAAAAAAGAAAACAGAGTTATAGTCAAGATTTTCAATCAATAGTCCATTGTTGCTAACTAAGCACACACACTCATTTAAAAAAAAAAAGACTTAGGGGAAAAAGTTATTCTGAAAATTGCTGCTGAACACAATATTTCTAGAATAGCAAAATCTATAAACAAGAGCTCACATTTATAAATGCTTTAAAAATGCTAAACACTGTATACAATGATGGTAGTTCACATTTACTGAAAATTTATTATGTGCCAGGCTCAATTCTAAATGCATTTCATGTATTAGCTCGTTTCATAACTTTCAACGAGTTTTAAGAATGCTGATGTACAAATCTCATTTAATTTTTATGACAATTCTAAGAAATAGCCTTTATGATTATCCTATTTACAGCTAAGAAAACTGAGAAAACAAGAGGGTAAGTGACCTGCCTAGTGTCACACAGTGGCAAATGACTTTGGCACTTGAATCCAGATGGTCTCACAGAAGCCCTGTGTCTAAATCATTACACAGGAGCAAAATCCTTTCAAAATAAGCCTAACAAATCTGAACTTGAGAACCCAGGCAAAGTCATAGTACAAATCCAGGGCCATTTAGGAAGCTATGAGTGAGTGAATCTCTACCAACAAGGCTTTTGCTTCCTCCTGGCTTCAGCTGAAAACTCTGAAGGGTCGCTGTTGGCAGACTTAACCCATTGTCAGGACCTCACAGTTGGAAGATCCTCTTATAGGATTTGGAGGATTAGGTATTTTAAATGTTAAATGGAAGTTCAGACAATCAATCCACTCTGTCTTCAGGGGAGAAAAATTATAATTTGATCAAACTGTAGTCAAAATGTGAGTCCCATAATGGCATATTTCTCTTGGTTTTGACTTTCTGTGGACTAGGCATGAGCTCAGCTGCCAGTTTATCTAGCTACATTTTGAGGTATGATTACTTATGCCCCAATGAATACTGTCCTGTTTGTCTCTGCTGTTTTAGAAGGTTCTTCTACTATATCCAACCTCCTTTGACTCTGCCCAAAGTCTTTGCTGGGCTCATACCTATTATTTGAAGAAGATGATGAAACAGTGATTCCTTCTGGAGAAATAGAATTTACATCCTGCCCTTCTCCAAAAGTCACACACCACTCTAGCATTGGAAACAATGAGTTTATTAAAGTCATTTAACTTGGTATCACCTAATTTCTTCCTTTTAAATGTGAGGTGCCAGGCAGGCCAAAGAACAATGTCTTGGCTCTTCAGAGCTACCCTCCATAAGACACTGACTTGGAGTCTTTGGTAGGCATTGAAAAAAAAGTATTCATTTGGAGAGAAATATTTAGTAATAGTTTGATAAGAGGTAACAAGAAACTCATGTCCCTTTTTAATAGGATTCCATTTTTTAATAGATCTTTCATATGAATATCTCCCAAATCAGATATTTACCTCTTTGGGAATGCACAGGGCATCATGGTTGAGTTTTCCTGTAGGATAAGCAGTTGCATCAGTCAGGGTCCCAGCAAGAAACAAATGGTGCTCCCAGATTGGGTCATTTGGTGTAAGCTTAATAAAAGGCATATTTACAAATATGTGGAGAAGAATTTGGAAAAAC
>PVKP010035707.1:0-23064 GCA_004027715.1 Plecturocebus donacophilus | reverse complement strand
ATGTGTCTTGGGGTTGGTCTTCTTGAGGAATATCTTTGTGGGGTTCTCTGTATTGCCTGGAGTTGAGTATTGTCATGCCTTGCTAGTTTAGGAAAATTTTCCTGGATAATATCCTGAAAAATATTTTCCAGTTTGGATTCATTCTCATCATCACTTTCAGGTATACCTATTAAGTGTAAATTAGGTCTTTTCACATAGCCTCATATTTCTTGGAGATTTTGTTCATTCCTTTTTACACTTTTTTCTCTAATCTTGTCTTCTCATTTCATTTCATTAATATGGTCTTCGACCTCTAATATCCTTTCTTCTACTTGATCAATTCAACTGTTAAAACTTGTGCATACTTCACGGATTTCTCGTATTGTGTTTTTCAGCTCCATTAATTCGTTTATGTTCTTCTCTAAATTGTCCATTCTCGTTAGCATTTCATCAAACCTTTTTTCAAAGTTATTAGTTTCTTTACATTGGTTTAGAACATATTCTTTTAGCTCACAGAAGTTTCTTATTATCCACCTTCTGAAGCCTAATTCTGATGATTCTTCACACTCATTTTCCATCAAGCCTTGTTCCGTTACTGATGGGGAACCAGCGTCCTCTGTAGAAAGAGAGACTTGCTGATTTTGAGTGTTCTCAGTTTTTTTACGGTGGCTTCTTGGCATCTTTATGGTTTTATCCATCTGTCGTCTTTGTAATTATCCACTTTCAAATTAGGTCTCTGAGTGGACGTCCAGCTTGTTAATTCCCAGCTCCGAGATCTATGTAATTTTCACTGTGGCGACTCACAACACTAGCTAAGACAGCAGCATTGAAATTCGTGGTGCTTTTCTGCCTGGGGGTCTCCGATCTGACTTCCCTCTTCAATCCCTTTTTCAATCAGCTGGATGGACTGCTTTGCCTTCACAGAGCTCCAAACATCATCCAAAAGGAGACTCAGTCCCGTTTACTCCGCACCAAGAGCTGCTGAGCAGAGGCGCCGGCAAAAAAGCCGCGCCAACCGAAAGGGTCATGCTGGCAACCCGTGGGGCTCCTCCGCTGGGAATGTCCTGGTCCGTGGGCAGCAAAAATTTATCGGTAAGTGTGGCGTCTACTGGCTCTCTGTGCTTTTACTGGGAGCTGCAATCTTGAGCTGCTAGTGATCGGCCATCTTGGATCTCTCTCCCCATCCTTCCAATCCTGAGCATTTCTCTGGCCTCAGCTATGGTCTTTCTGATCATGATATCTGCCAGAATCACCTAGCAGTACTTTAAATTCTGGCCTCTTCTACACACTCTGCTCAGTTGCTACCATACTCTGCACATATAATACAGGTAATGAACATCCATGTAGCACTTTACTGTCTACAAAGTGATCTACTGTGCATACATCTTATTTGTCCCTCACAATATCCTTTTGAGGTAAATAGTGCAGCATTTTACAAATCAGGGAACTAAGAATTAAAGACAGGGTGACTTACCCACATTTAGGTGGCTAGCAAATGCAGGACCAAGAGTTTCAAGGCCCTGGGCTTCTCTTTACAGCTCTTGGTCTTCCCCACAAAGTCTGTGCCCCTCCATCCTTTTAAAGAAGCTCAGCTCCTGAGTTGGGCAGAGGAGTGTTCGGAGATGGCTTCTGTATGGGGGTGGGGGCAGGTAGAAGGAGGGATGGGAAGGAAGGAGAAATCAATCGCAGGTATTCTCCCTTAAATTCTGAGTTTATATTATTGTTTCCCCAATAATTTAGATTAGGTAAATCCGAATCCTGTCTATTGCTTATTGGTGTACTATGGTTTACAAGAAATAAAATGCACGAAATTATTCTAGCCAAACACATACTCTCCTAGAGTTTCCTTCTTGTGTCTTTATCTGCTTTCCTATCCTGTTCCACTGGACTGGAGAACACAGATACCTTCAGAGGTAGTGTGTGTCTTCCTAAGCCTGTGGCCAGCTTTAAACAGCCAACATCTAAATCCCACCCTCTTTGGCCTTACTCTGTTTCCTCTTAAAACTCTAGAATGAAAGACGTTGCCTAAGATGGCACATATAGCTCGTGCCTTATGCTCCAAGAAAATGCACATGAGAGTGGAAGATGACTTCTGAAGTCCTGTCCTTAGTCCAGCTAAGTGTTTTAGCTCTCAGACCTGAAGATTCCTTCCCAGAGGAGGCTGGTATGAAAGGGCAAAAGCTGAGCATGTGGCTAACACTTCTGCACATTCTGTAACAAATTTCCATAGGCCTGTAGTTATTGATGGGGTTATGTTAATAGTGGTTGCCCAATTCCTTTAAATAAATGAACTTCTGCCCCATCAAGCCTACCTATGAGTCCCCCTGCAAAGGTTCCTTCAGACACTTCTCATAGTCCTCGGAGAATGTCTTTTATGCCCTTGCAAACCTTTCTCCACTGGGTATCACCACCTCACACTTGGCATCCACCAGCTTCCTGGGGCAGCAGCACTTCCCAAGACAGCTGATGCACAGATGCCAAAAGCTTGTACTGTTCTGTTACAAAGCAGTGGCTACTAACGTGTAACACGCTTAGAGGAGGTGGAAAGCCGACCTAGTCCTGTGAGTTATACAAAGTTAAGTATCTCCTTTAATATTTCCTTTATAAACCACCTCTCCCCAATTACCCAATATAAGTTCAGTGGATTCTGCCTGGGTCAGGAAACAAATTTGAATATTAGGACTTGACATTTCAGATTGATACCAATGTTGTTTCCATAACACCCCCCCTCCTCCAACTACCAACACTTTCTTACTGAGTCCAGCTCTTATAAAGTCTAGCACCCGCTTTCTCCAGGATGAGTTTTCCCCAAGAGGCTTTTCAGGGCTCAGAAAACTGTGCTTCTGGAAGGTTCATCCCACTGTTTGGCCAAAAAAAAAGAATGTTTAGACCCATCTGATTTCAGTCTACCTGCTACACAGATGTATTATTTCCATAGTGGTCCTTTCCAAAGCAAGACAGAATGCTGATACAATCAGGAAGGTGTCTTGGCTGCAAATAACATGAAGTCTGACTAATAGACTTTTAGGGTGTCCCCACCCCAAAATGGGCCACACATCTTCATGTCTCACCTGTCTTTATCTAAATAATGGCATGAAGGCCAGGTGTGGTAGCTCGTGCCTTTAATCCTAGTGTTTTGGGAGGCCAAGGTGGGAGGGGTTGCTTGAGGCCAGGAGTTTGAGTTTGCAGTGAGCTATGATCAGGCCACTCTACTCCAGCCTGTTGCACTCCAGGGCAATAGAGTGAGACCTTGTCCTTAAAAAATAAATAAATAATGACATGAAGCTAACTAGTCAAATGGACAGTTTAGGACCTCAAGAGTTTTTACAAAGCTTTTCCAGCATGACCTCTAAAAACCCACTAAAAAATTTTAGGAAATTGCATCAACTAATTTATACCATGCTAGAGTACTCTCTAGGTCAAGAGTTCATCTGCTATTTCAGTATTTCTCCAAGTGTGTTTTAAAGAACCCCAGTACTATCAGATGTTCTGAAACTCACACACACACACACACACACACACACACACACACACACACACACACACAATTGGAGATGTTGCATGCTATATCTGACTCTTAGAGCTCCACAGATTGGCATTTGAAAGGTTCTTAAAAGTTATTCTGTAAATAAACTTCATTTAATTTGCTGCTTCCCCAAGTTTTTGACTAAAAGAACATTTTGAGGCATAATGCCTATGAATATCTTATGGAACTGGGGTTCTATGGCATATACTTTGAGAAAGATTGACCTACTCTATTTCCTATGTTAAACTAGCTGTGTTATCCAACAAAGCTCAGGTTGAGTTGTCAAGCAAGAACTGTCGATAATATAATATACACAATGCCATGCTAGCAGTTTAATATGCTTCCAAATGGTTCCCTTCACCTTTGAAATTTATTAATAGGAACACTTTCCCTTTAATAAGATCATAACATAATTTCTTATTTATATAGATTAATTAGGTAAAAATAATGTTTTAATTTAATATATGGCAGAGTTTCTTTGAAATAAGTAACAGTTTGGTTTCTTAAACCAGAAACATATCTGGCCGGGTGTGGTTGCTCATGCCTGTAATCCCAGCACTTTGGGAGGCCAAGGTGGGTGGATCAAGAGGTCAAGAGATTGAGACCATCCTGGCCAACATGGTGAAACCCCGTCTGTACTAAAAAAATACAAAACTTAGTCAGGCGTGGCGTCCTAGCTACTCGGGAGGCTGAGGCAGAAGGATTGCTTGAACCCAGGAGGCAGAGGTTGCAGTGAGCCAAGGTTGCGACACTGCACTCCAGCCTGGCGACAGAGCAAGACTCCATCTCAAAAACAAACAAACAAAAAAACAAAAAAACCCCAGAAACATATCTAAGGAAAAGTAAAATTATAAAAAAAGTGAAACTTAGGAGCATATAGAAAATAGTTAAGAGAATAATTTTGTTTAAAAAAAAAAGCATTCCACAACCAGGCAGGAAATAACTAGGCTATCATATTATGGTTACCAATGAGAACTAAAATAAAATCAGTATCTTAGACATGTAACTAAGGAGGAAAAAAATAAGAAAAAACAACTATTGAATTGTAACTGCTAACAACTTTCCACAAAGGTAAGCAATTGTGAGGAGTCAAATAATTGAACAGAGCCCAAGTTCAGATTACATGCTTCTTTAAAATTTGTGGTCAGTGAACAGAACATTCTCAAGAGCCTTATGCCTGGACTAATGTTCTATCATGTCCACACAGACACATGCAAAGTCATGGTGATGAAACACACAGCAGAGATAACAGCCAAATATGGCCAGGCTCATCATGATGTTGGAGAAGCAGTGCAGACCGCGGCCTGGAAACCCACAAGGTAGGCCTGTGGGTGGTGACAAACTGGGCCTCTGGGAGTGCTGTTAGCATGTTGCAATTAACCCCATTATCATACTTCACTCATAGGTGGCTCTTTCTGACTTAAGGGTGGATAATCAGTAGCTTCTACAGCAGGATTAGACATGAGCCTATATAATTATCAGAAAATATATGTCTCTAAATGCCTGCCTCAGAAACAAACAGGTGTCATCATTTATATATCTATTGGATCTTATGTAAACTTTTTATTTACTTTTATTAGATATTTTGGATCTGGATTCCCCTGGGAAGAGTGGAAATTTTTATTTATGTCATTCTCGCATCTGCTCATGATTTGAAAAAAAAAAAACAAAAAACTGGTGCTATTTTGTTACTGTTATAAAAAAAAACCAGGTTATTGTAGAGCACATGTAACCCGATGAAATGAGATTCTTGACTGAAAAACCTTTCAGAGTGTAGTAAACATGAATGTGGGAAGCAGAGTAAAGGGAATTTCTATATGTGTAATTTGATGGCTTCTGGAAGAATGAAACCTCAGATACTATGCTCATATCAATTTTAAAAGTTGCTTCAGAGATAGCAATCTTCAAATCTAATATAACATATGAGAATTTAAGGAATAAGGGTTTGGAAAAAGAAGAGATTAAGCTAAAGTTTAGAAACAGCCTGTAAAATAGAGGCTCCTCTACAAGTGAAAAAATTATAGCGTTGTAGGTGCAACAGTATTTGGATTTTGATTGTATTTGACATTCAGCTCTTGCCACATCTATATATAGAACAAGGCAAACCCAGGACCTAGACATCAACATGGAAGTAGATGGACTTTGGCATTCTGATATTGATATTTATTTATTTGGACACTTGTTTATTTATTTATTGAGACAGATTTTTGCTCTGTCACCCAGGCTGGAGTTCAATGGCACAATCTTGGCTTACTGCAAACTCCACCTCCTGGGTTCAAGTGTTTCTCCTGCCTCAGCCACCCGAGTAGCTTGGATTACAGGCATGTGCCACCACACCCAGCTAATTTTGTATTTTTAGTAGAGACCGGGTTTCATCATGCTGGTCAGGCCGGTCTCCAAGTCCTGACTTCAGATGATCTGCCCGCCTCAGCCTCCCAAAGTGCTGGGATTACAGGTGTGAGCCACTGCACCTGACCTATTTAGACATTTATTTTAGCGGAAGAAAGGGTTCTGTTATAGATAACCTATTATCACTCTTTGAAGACTTGTCTGTTGAAAATAAGTCCTGGCGATTGTGTTTTCTTTCTATATCACAAGCTAGTCAAGTGGTTGGTTTAATAATCTGTACCAAACAAATAAAATAAAATAAACACATTTATTAAAATATGTTGTATTCTAAAAGCTAAGCTTGTTTCCAGGATGTGGCCTATGACTGAAGCTCTGACTTCTTATAATCATTGAGTTTAGAAACTTTTTTTCTGTGAAAGTGCTTTAATTCTATGAGGACACAGTAGGAATCTCCAAGGAAAGAAACTTGCTAGGGAACTCTCATCGATTTACATTGATATAGTCTCCCTTTTAAAAATTGTTTTAATTGTGGTAAGATATACTTAACATAAAATTTGCCATCTTAACCACGTTTAAGTGTATTGTGTCAAAGACATTAAATACATTCATATTGTTGTGCAACCATCACCAACATCCACCTCCAGAACTTTTCATCTTGCAAAACTGTAACTCTTCACCATTAAACAATAATTCCACTTCTCCCTTCTTCCAGGCCCTGGCAGCCACTGTTTCTGCTTTCTGTGTCTTGTGAATTTGACTACTCTAGGTACTTCATATAAATGGAATCACACAATATTTGTCCTTTTTTGACTGGCTTATTTCACTTAGCATAATGTCTTCAAGTTTCATGTTGTAGCATGAGTCTACAATCCCCTGTGTTAGTGGGTAAACAAAAAAGCAGCCCTAGTCACTTAATCTTTTTATATCCATATAATATTTCATATCAGTTTACTTCAAAAGGATTCTATAAAGTTTGCCTGAGTTGTGATTTGAGTCCCCTTTAAGAGAAATCCATAATAACAAAGCAGTGGTAATGGAGCTGATGGCAGTGGTGGTGGTACGTTGACTACATAATAAATAGGAGAAGGCATGAAGAGAAGTGATAGTTTTGACTCTGAGTTAAAGACCACCTGGTCTACTCCCAGAAATTCTGGATCCACAGATCTGGGTGAGGACACAAGCCAGGGGCTTCTTCTTGAATACAGTTTTTAAAACTGGAGCAAGCCAGAAATTCCATGTCATTCTAGAAATCTACTTGAACAAGTATGCAAACATATACACACAAGGCTGTTCATTGCAGTGTTGTTGGTAATAGTGAAAAACTTAGAAATAACTGAATGCTCACCAGTGGCGTCCTGGTTACATACATGATGGGCTATCCAACCAGGGAAATACTTTGCATCTCTTAGAATCAATGAGGAAGCTAACTCATATGAAATGATATAGAAAGATTGCCAAAATGTAATATTAATTGAAAAAAATTGAGAGACAGGATAATATGAACAGTTTGATATCACCAATGCAAAAAGAAAAGGATACACAGTATCTGAACAAGGTATACTCTCGAAAACACATACACCCATGCACACACACATACACACATACAAACCTGTGTATATGTATTATCAGTGTCCATTCCAGAAAAAGAAAACCATTGTAAGTGTTTCAGACAGGAGAGTTTAATAAAAGGATTGGTTAAAACTTGTTGCTGATCCAAAGCGGGAAGGGAAGGGATGTCTACCCAGAGGTGAACAACTTTAGGAAACCAGTAGTGGAAAACCTAGTGGAGCAGAAGGGAAGGTTATTTAAGCAAGAGTCCACAATTGCTGTAGTGCTGAAGCTGCGGAGGAATGTCTAGGATCAGTCCTAAATACTCCACGTTCCAACCATGGCATCCTCTTTATGTGCTTTCTTTTGGGCCCCCATTAGGCTGAGGGAAAGTGTTAAGTGGCAGTCTACTGGTTATATTATTACCCATTCTATAGAATTAATTGTGTCAAGGGCAGGGATCTTATATTAACCCTTCTGGCTTTTTGTTTGTTATTAGATACACTCCTCCTGTTTTGTAAATGTCGAATGATTTAAGGCTTTGCTTAACTTGTTAGGGCAGAGCAGGCGAGGAGAATAGAGAGGAAGCCTGATGTATTATTAAAGACAGCTAAAGCCAAGATATTTACAACAATAATCTACAAATGATTTTATTTTAGCCTCTCTGAAAAGAGTTTACTTAAAACTGAGGGAGGAAAGTGTTGAGTTTTTTAAGATTAACTTTCCAAATAGAAATGTGTAGTATATTTTTTAGGGAGACAAGTGTATTATTTCTTTACGAGTCAGTTGAATCAATTTCATCATGAAGGTCTCTGTATGTGATGTTTCTTGGGCACCAATTCAAATCCTCTCAGCCTCACCTGTCTCTGATTCCAGCTGCTACTGAGGCAACCAGTTCTGTTGGGGAGGTCCAGTTTCCTGCAATCGCAATCAGATATTGCCTGGCCTCTCTGCACACGGCTGTCTCAGGCTCTCCAGCCCGGGCTTCTCTGTTGACACTAAGGGCTGCAACAATCTGCAAAAGCAGGGGCAGACACTTGATTAGATGAATGCTTTTCCTTCTTTCCCCCAGGTTGTGCAGCCCTGCGTTTCACAAGGCAGTCCAGCAGTACTGTGAAGGGGAGTGAGCAAACAGGAGTGCATCTTTGTGTTAGCTCTCCCCTGTCATTCCTCCTTCCTGAATCACACTCCTCAGTAAAGTACTTCAAGTTAAGTACAGTATTTGTTTTAGGCTTTGCTTTAAGGGGAACCCAGGCTATGACAGTCTTGAATATACAATACTATGGTTCTAATGATGGTCTAATTTGGTGATGGCTGGGAGAAAAATGCACTGAAAATATGATCACCATATGTTACAAGGCCAAAACCAGAGCCTGATAATTTTGTTACAATTTTCATGGAACATACCAAAATGGAAAAAATCCGCAGGCAGGAGGAACAAGTGGAACCAGAGACTCAAATACTATCAGGTCTTTGTCTACATTTCTCATTTGCTGACTAGGTAGGCAAGAAAATAGGATTGGCTAAGTTTGGATCAGGTGCCCACTGATAAACCAAACATCTATAATCAGAAGGTTAAGTCAATTTCTAACACAGTATCTCTGCCCAACCACAGCTGTGCTGCCATCATGAACACAAGCCATGTGCAGCCCATTAAGCTGGCCAGTGATAGCAAGGTTCTGGGCAGGACAGGCTAGCAGAAACAGTGCACAGAGGTGCATATGGAATTCATGGACTTCATGAGCTACTCCATAATCAAGAACATGAAAGGCCACAGGTGGGAGAGAGATGTGCTCACCCTAGGGGTCAGAGCTAGAGGAGCTCAGGCTACATGGAACTTGCCACTTCGTCTTTGATAGGTGAACTACTTGGCCCACATGGAATACCTGTTGCTCTTAAATGAAGTGTTTATATTCTGTGAAGAGAAAATTGGAACAAGGGTGATCCAACTGCATCTGGGTAGATGGCATGGGAGGAGAGAGAAAAAGAGTTGTCCACTTCTTCTCCCAGCAGTTATTCTGAAGTTTCATCTCTGCCCTCAGTCTCCCTAGCATATCCTCACATTGCCCTACTTTGCCTCAGAACTGGAACTCAAAGCCTGGGCGCGGTGGCTCATGCCTTTAATCCCAGCACTTTGGGAGGCTGAGGTGGGCATATCACTTGAGGCCAAGAGTTCAAGACATGCCTGTAATTCCAGCACTTTGGGAGGCTGAAGTGGGCACATCACTTGAGGCCAAGAGCCTGGCCAATGTGGTGACACCTCATCTCTACTAAAAATATAAAAATTAGCTGGGTATGGTGGCACCTGCCTGTAATCTCAGCTACTGAGAAGGCTGAGGGAGGAGAATCACTTGAACCCGGGAGATGGAAGTTGCAATGAGCCAAGATCACACCATTGCACTCCAGCCTGGGCAACAGAGTGAGTGAGACTTGTCTCAAACACCCCCCCACACATATACACACCAAAACAAAACAAAGCAACAACAGCCACACACACACACACACACAAAAATACGGAAAAGGAACTCAATGTCTTAACAGAGAAAATAGAGGCTGAAATTAATTGCACAAATTTTCTCCACTCCCACACAGCCAACATCTGCTTTCATATATCCCTTACCTTCTTCCTCCTGTCTCCATGGAAAAGATATCTCTCCTCCTGGTTATGACATCTATGAGGTATTATAGTTGCTATAGACTGAATGTCTAAGTCCCCCGCAACACCATACCCAAAATTCATGTGTTGAAACATAATCCCTAATGCGAGAGTTTTTGAAGATGGAGCCTTTGGGAGGTTATTAAGTCATGAGGGTGAAGCTCTCATGAAATGAGATTTGTGTCCTTATTAAAGAGATCCAGTGACTCCTCTCACCCCTTCCATTATGTGAGGACACAGTGGAAAGTGGCCATACATAAACCAGAGAGCAGGCTCTTATCAGACACCAGAGCTGCTGACATCTTGATGTTGGACTTACCAAACTCCAGAATTGTGAGAAATAAATTCCTGCAGTTTATAAGCTACCCTGTTTATGGTATTTCATCATAGCAGCCTAAATGGACTAAGACAATAATGTAATGTTGAGTTTAGAAATCAGATGGCCTGGCTGTCAACCCTGGTGCTACCACTTCTTAGACTTGTGACATAATGTTTCTGTGTCTCACACCCCTCATGTGTCAAACTCTGCATAGAACAGTGGCAACAACTCAGAGGGCTGACTGGAGGATTCAGTGAAAGAGTGGACACAAAGCACCTCGTCCAGAGCCTGGTGTGGCCTGGCAGTAGCAACTCTCACTATGCTGTGATCCCCAACAACTCTCTATCATGAAACCCAAGAGATACTTTTCACTTTTAATTTCCTTGACCTCTGTACAGTGGCTGGCATTGTTATCCTCTCTCCCTGACATTCTCACTGCCCTGGTTTCCCATTTTATTCCTTTCTCATGGTTTTCCTTCTACTCCTTCAACCACAGGTTCTCAATATCCATCTTGGAGTCCTCTTTCTTTACCCACCACTTGAACATCAAGGCTCTGTTCTCAACTCTTTTCTCTCCTAATTCTACATATTCTGCATGATCTCACTTACACCTACATCCTTGATAACCCCTTAGGACGGATTTAGATACATCTGTGTTTCTAGACCTCACCTCTCCCTTGAGTTCAGAGACATTTAATGCATGGCCAGATGCACCTAGTGCTTAAATAGGCTGGGAGTGCTTTTATAAGTCGAATACAGACAGGTATCTAACGGATTCATGTTTCAGACGTCTAATTTTAAGATGTTACCACCTGTACATTCTATAGGCACCATCGACATTTCATGAGCAAAGCTGAACTTACCATATTCCTCACCCCATAAACAAGTTTTCTGTCCTTCCCTCTGTAGCCACCTACTCTGCCACCATAACCAGAAACTTCTTTCTCCCCTTTTCTCCCATTAAAACATCATTTGTCGGTCGGGTGCAGTGACACATGCCTGTAATCCCAACACTTTGGGAGACCGAGGCAGGTAGATCACAAGGTCAAGCAATCAAGACCATCCTGGCAACACGGTGAAACCCTGTCTCTACTAAAAATACAAAAATTAGCTGGGCGTGGTGGTGTGCGCCTGCAGTCCCAGCTACTCGGGAGACTGAGGCAGGACAATCACCTGAACCCGGAAAGCGGAGGTTGCAGTGAGCTGAGATCGTACCACTGGCCACTGCACTCCAGAGCAAGACTCCATCTCAAAACAGACAAAACACCATTTCATTTGCCTTTCACAAATGTTGTCAGTCAACCTCCTAAACTTCTTTTGGATTAATCTCTTTTTCTCTATTCCTGCACGTTATCCCTACCTAAATATTCACACTTCGCCAAGTGTGCTCCCTCTTCTGCTCAAGCTCCTCTGTATATTAGAATGCCTTTTCTCCTTTGTCCACTCCTCTTGGAAGTTTAGCTTAGGGTTTGTTTACTCTGGGGAACCTCCTCTCCCTTCTCCAAAATCAAATTAGGAGTCCCTTAATACTCTTTGTAGCCAATGCTTGCAATGCTCTGTGCCACTGCTTCTTGGCTCGCCTGGAAAGGGGCTCATGTTCTTTGCCCACTCCCCACTTCAAGTCCTCTCTGAAGCTTCCCTCTGCTTTGCTCCCTCTGGGCTTTCTCTGAATCTGCTCAGCTTGGTTACAGAAGCAACACAGAAGTGTGGGGGATGCTAATACACCCCAGAGACAACTGCCAATCAATATGGGGCTGGAATCAGTGGATCCTCCAGTGAGATGATTCTGAAGCTCATTCTACCCAGTTCCTCAGAGGGACTCCAGTGGGATGGATTGTGCCCCTGAGGCCCACAGCTGCTCACTGACATCCTTTATCAGCTTTTCTTATCTCCTCTCTCAGTCTCTACACCCTCACCTCTGCTTCCTGGAATGATCACCCAAGTAAACACTCATACATCATATTTTTCTTAGGCTCCAATTTAGGTGGGTGGGGGTGCCCAAACTAAGATATGCTCCAATAGCCTCTAGTCTATACCATGGACATAGTTTTATTATGTTTATTATATTGAATTATCTTTGCTACTTTACCTTATTTATCTTTGAATATTTAATACCCAGTGCTGTGACATAGGGTCCGGATTAAAATAGACATTATGTAAAAGATGTAAAAGCCTAAAGGGTAGAGAGAGAGAGAAAAAAAATACTTTTTTGGGGGCGGAGTGACAGAGTCTCACTCCGTCATCCAGGCTGGAGTGGCACAGCAGCACAATCAGAGCTTACTGCAGCCTCAACCTCCAGGGCTCAAGTGATCCTCCCACCTCAGCTTCAGAAGTAGCTGGGACTACAGGCATGTGTCACCATACCTGGCTAATTTATTTTGTACTTTTAGTAGAGACAGGGTTTTGCCATGTTGCCCAGGATGGTCTCAAACTCCTGGTCTCAAGCGATCTGCCTGCCTTGGCCTCCCAAAGTGCTGGGATTACAGGCCTGAGCCACAACACCTAGCCAAGAAAGAGACTTGTGGCCAATATCACTTGTGCTTGGTGCTGGCTATTCCTACTGCTATACTTTTCACTTTGTGAAAGTATAAAATTTAAATAATGCAATACAAATAAAGAATATTATTGGAAGCTCGTCTCAAAGTACAACACAGGCACAGGGTGGGTTTTTGCTGGTTCATTCATGATAAGGGAACCATGAGACTGAGCCGCATCCCATTGTTACGTCACTTTGTAAATTACATCACATCTGATTGTATGCACAGTCGAAGATTTGGTGTGAATATTTGACTGATAATTTGACAGAGCAATGGTTCTTTGGGAGATGCTATTAGAACAAAATACCTGTGATGGAGACAATCATAAAGATGGAGTCAGCAGAGGCACTGCCATTGAACTTTCAATTTCCTCAAGAAGTTTGGAAGCAAGATAGGGTATCCGAGATGTGGGCTTGGGGGAAATTTTAAAAGTAATGCATGTTTTACTGGAATTTCACAGATGAGTTCTTCAAAGCAACTTTAAAACAGGAGTATGCCTCACTAGTGAATAATAACAAAATCTAGCACATAATTATTTATGAAGTTCTCATCCCAGTAGCACCTAAACACTTCAGAGATATTTGATGTATGGCCTAGATTCACCCAGAGCTTTCTTAGACTTAGGGTGCATTGATAAATGTAATAAAGGTAGATGTCTAATGGATTCATGGTGGAAAAAAAAAAGAGAGAGAAAGAAAACCGAAACAACAATTCATTGCCAAGGCACTTGCAAATGTTCAATTGTTCCACACTACCCAAAACCAACCGCAGGAGAAATACTTGTAATGGAGCATGAATAAGTGAGATAAAATTTCTTGCTCTCGGAAGAAAATTAGTGCCAGGAAATAAAAGAGTAACTTAGGAGAAGTAAAAATTAGTCATAGTAGACTCTTATATCTCCCATTTGATTTATTTCTTTTTTCTTCCAGTTTAATGTTTTTTATTCTGCTGTTTTTCCCAGAAGTTCTTTTGTTTATATTCAGAAAATCCAGATAGCCAGGAATCTTTGGTGCAAATCATTTCCTTTTAAAGAGATTTGTGCAGTTACTGATATTTCTTTCCTAGTCTATTTCACTAAGGTGAGACTATCTATAGAGATGAATTTTCACACAAAATGGATGTTTTAAAAACTTAAAACACAGCTATATTTGGATCTGTGAACTATAAACAGCAGGAAACCTGCAAGATTCTAAAACCTGTTATTTCCCTCTTATTATCTTTATTTTGCAAAGCTCTCTGTATTCCATCTTCAGAAGCTATCTCCATTCTTCCAGTTGAAGAAAATGTACCTTAATATATTTCTAAGGCTTTAGATTTTTCTGATTTTACCCACAGATGTCACCCCAGAAATGATGCATACCACTCAGTACAATTTGCATCATTATACAAAAGGGACTCTCCTTGGAAACCTTTTATGCACTTCTAAAACATAATAGCATTAAAAGAAATGTGCTCTTTTTAAGATGATAACTGCTGTTAACTCCCCCACTAGAGCTTGCTGAAGTATTTGACAATTAACCCAGCTTATTACAGGCTTGAAATGATTTGACAGTGATTTAACTCTTATGGGAAATGCTTTTTCCAATTTTTTTTCCTTGTTAATATATTTTAACACGTTTAAATTTCATCTCTATTCTTCCTCTACACTTATCCCTTAACACATAAATACATTTTTGGTCTTATGTATTTGTGGTTATTAAAAACATAATCATTGTGTTGTGGGGTGAATTATGTGCCCCAAAATTTATATGTTGAAGTACTAACGTCTAGTACCTGAGAATGCTACTCTGTTTGAAGACAGAACCTTGAAAAAAATGATTAAGTTAAAATGTGACTCTTAGGCTCTTATCACTGATGTCCTTATAAGAAGAGGATATTTGGACATACAGAGAAACACTAAGAATGGATGCATGTGCACATGTGAGGGCACAGGAGGAAGGCAGCCATCTGCCAGCCACAGAGACCAATCCAGCTGGCACCTTAACCCCAGAATTGTGAGAAAATCAATTTCTGTTGCTTAAGCCACCCAGTCTAATGTATTCTATCACGGCAACCCTAGCCGACTAATACACCTAGATTGTCTCCGCTGTATGCCATCCAAGGGGTCGTTCCGGTCTTCACTTGAATAGTTAGCCGGGCCATTCCCCACTAACTATTTCACTTAGAACAGTCCTTTGCACAAGCATTTCCTTCTGTTCTGAGTTACTGGGATTTTCTACAGTAATTCTACTGCCTGAAATGACATCACAATACATACAGAGATGTCCTTTGATTTTTATAGAAACACAGTGCTTTCAAAATTGACCGGGTACTGTGGCTCACACCTGTAATTCCAGCATTTTGGGAGGCCAAGGTGGGCGGATCACTTGAGGTCAGGAGTTAAAGACCATCCTGGCCAACATGGTGGAACCCATCTCTACTTTAAAAAACAAAAACAAAAAACAGCCAGGCATGCCTGTAATCCTAGCTATTCAGGAGGCTGAGGCAGGAGAGGCAGAGGTTGCAGTGAGCCAAGATAGCACCACTGTACTCCAGTCTGGGTGACAGATTGAGACCTCATCTCAAAAGAAAAAAAAGGAAGCCCAGTGCTTTCAAAATAAAATCAATACGTGGATTACAAATGGCCCTGAATGACTGAATGTCCAGGCAGTGCACATACCACTTAATTGCTAAACCCGGATTCTTCTGCCTCCAGCACAAGATTCAAGATTGGCTGTTCTCTTCCAATTCCCTTAGTCACTATGATTTTTACTGTCATCTTGCTGGTTTTTCTGCCTCTAACTTTCAGTAGTTCCTACTAAAAAGAGATAATCTTATGAACATTGGAGGGGTAAAACATGCTATGGCTGATCACCCACTTTTCACCATCCTATTTTTATTTGATGAGATTGAACTATACTGAACAACAAAGCATGCCTTTTTAAAGAGAGAAAAAGATACCCAGAGGCAGTATAGATGACCTATATGAGGAACACAAACTCTTTACCTTGTATACAATATGTGTTGCACCAGCTTCCTAACAAGGTTCCATGTTACTGTCCTTGTACCACTACAATCCACTGAAATCATAGCAGCCCAAGGATGATTTTAAATTCTAAATTATATCCGCGCAGGCCCGCACTCCCTTGGCTTTCCATCTCACTCAGGGTAAAACCTGAGTTCTCACGATGGCCTGTTAGGTTTTCATGCCTGGGCTCCCTGTGATGTCTCTGACACCTACCACTGACTTGGGCTCTGCTGTCGTCAAACACTCCTGACTCCCACACTGTGGCTTTTTCTCCTGTTATTCCCTCAGCCTGGAATTCTTTTCTACCAGCTGTCTATCAGAACCTTGCTCAAACGACCTTTTTCCTTTTTTCAGCCTTTCCCAACCCCACCAATAATAAGACTATTGATGATATTAACAGTAGTTACAGTAATAAATCATGGGCTTTCCCACCATTGTTTAAAGTTTTTGCCAATGGTCTCTCCACTCAGTTCTCTGGGAAGAAGCACAATTTAAACAGTGTATGTGCCAAAGACGAGGACGTAGATGTTCTTTACTATCTCACATGTACCATCCTGGGAACTCATAGGCTAAAAAGTAATCTCAAGGATACTGATCAATATTGTAGTACTCATTTGCAAAGCTAGCCTTAGATTTTTTACAAACTTTTATTTGCAAGATTAATATAAAGTAGTGAGTAAATTGATACAGTGTATTGCTCGATGTTCATTTCTTTTCTTCCTGCATCTAGGCCAAAAATTTAATTCCTAGCTTTCTGGTTTCTTCCTAAAAAAATGGTCATTTGTATTCCAGAATCCACCTCTCCTCACTGACCAAGTCCTCAGGGGACATCTGAAATAATCCTGATGGAGGGTGCTGTCAGCCACCCTGCACCTACTAAATGCCTTGGGATCCACAAAGGCTCACCTGAATGCTTGCACAGTTGCCTCTAAGGAACATGTGTCTTACCTCATTTGCACTTCTTTGGACATTTAATTTCATCACACTCCACTGCAAGTGTTTCTTTAGCTGTCTGCCTGACTTCATATCCTCTGAGCTCTTTAAGGACAAGGTCTTCAGTAAAATTATAAAATTAATCATGCTGAAAAATCCAAACAGTTCACAAGCAGAGAATTCCTCATGCCCCCAATCCTTCACTTCTATCCCGAGAGGTCCCCTGTTAAATTTCTGAAATGCCTTCCTGAATTTCCCTATGTATAAACAAGCATGTATCTATACATAGCAGACACGATTATTTTCAGGACATCACATTCAGGAGTGGAAAATGTAACTTTTTAAAAATAACATCTTAATCTCTATTTTGAGCACCAGTTCTGTCAAGAAGCAGAACATGTTATGTTTGTCAATTCAGAGGAAACTCAGGCATTTCAGGAGTTCTCAGTCGCTGGAGGAGCTTCCTCTCTGTTCTTCCGCCCTGGATTATTGTCATTGTTGCTGTTATTCTAGATTCTGGGGGTGGGGCTAGCACAGGGTTGTGGAGGTAGCCAGCCATTGGCCAGATCTAAACACACTAGCATCTACCGTGGTGCCCACCACCCACATCTGGCTCTGGGCTACTGCTGTCCATTCACCCTCCACCGTGGCATCAGGTACAGACCAGGTGGCTGAAGCTGCACCTGCTGATGGGGTTGCCTAATGCTGGCCCAGAGCTCCCAGCTGGCTGTGGATTCTTTCCCTGAAACCGGAGTCTGCTTCTGGGACCCCAGCCAGTGAACGTGCCCCAGGTCCATCTGCCTGGCACACCTTCTACCGGTCTCTCTCTATTCTACTGTGTCATGACAGCAAAGAGAATGGCGTTGTTCTCTTGTTCCCTCATCCTCTCTCTGTGGCCAGCCCAAGGTGTGCAGGGCTCTGGTCCTCAGCACGATGTTATTTCCACCAGCTCTCCTCTGTCCCCTGCTCCTTTTTCTCCTGGAGTATTTTTTTCTGGTCTGAAGCAGGAAAACT
The DNA here is from genome assembly GCA_004027715.1 of Plecturocebus donacophilus. Taxonomy (NCBI): domain Eukaryota; kingdom Metazoa; phylum Chordata; class Mammalia; order Primates; family Pitheciidae; genus Plecturocebus; species Plecturocebus donacophilus. Next base: position 5,196 of record PVKP010035707.1, on the reverse strand, counting down.
GGCCCTTAGCTCAATAGTCATTGTTTCCATTGCTTTTTGTTTAACCTACGGTCTCTGCCAGTAGTTTCAAAAGTCTATTTTGAAATTAAAAAGCTGAGAATTAATTCTTTTATTCTTTGTTCAGTTGTTCTGCTTCGCTGAGGCCCGGAAGGCCCTCCTTGCTTCCTGCAGTGGGTGTTGGGGTACAGAGGTACTGGCAATGATGGCGATGGCGGTGGAGAGGAGGACTCAGTAAACAAAGGATTCTCCCACCACGTTTATAGAGGTTTTTCTGTTTTTGGCCCAAAAGTGTAATTTTTCTGTATCTACTGTTCTATAATTGGCTTTTTTCACGTAATAAAATACCCTGGATATCTTTACAAATCAGTACTTTTATGTCTAGCTCATTCCTTTTCTAATATAATTTGCATACTATATCTTTGTCTTGATATACTATTTTTATTAACCAGTCCACTGTCGATGGACATTTAAGTAGTTTCAGGTTTGGCTTTCCAAACAAAGCAACAATGGGCATCCTTATAAACACATACTGGCTTATTTATAATGGGCTATCCATAATATAGTTTGCTAGAAATGGAATTACCATGTCACAGAGTATATCCACTTTACATTTTGGTTCATATTGACACACCATTTCCAAAAATGTGTACCAGTTTACACTCTTAGGAAAAGGATATAAGAACATCAATTTCCTACAGCATTTACCAACACCAGACATTTATCAAGCTAAAAATTGTTCTTGGTTTCTTTTGGGGTTCTTATTTTTTATTATTTTATTTTTGAAACAGGGTCTTGCTGGAGTGCAGTGATACAGTCTCAGTTTACTGCAGCCTCTAACTCCTCTCAAAGCAATCCTCCTATTTCAACCTCCCAAGTAGCTGGTACTACAGGCGTGTGCCACTAGGGGTCTTTTTTCTTGTGAATTGATCACTCGTTTTCTCAGACCATTTTTTTCTACTCAACATTTGTGTTTCTTATTCATTTATAAAAGGTCTTTTATGTAAAGGAAATTTGACCTTTGACTACTTTTCTTAATTTGTTTTATTTTTAAGCTCATGAATGCCTTTTTTCTGTGTAAAAGTTTAAATTTTGTATGGTATAAAATATGCGAAATCTATTTTTTTCTGCCTTTGTCAAGACACTCAGGAAAAATTTACCTCATTCAAATAATAAATGAATAAGAATTTATATTTTATTATAATACCTTTTGTTTCTCTATTTCACATCTTATTGAAATTTATTCAGGTGTAAAGTATAAGATGCGGATACAATGTTATATTTTTCCAAATATTGCAATACCTTTTATTGAATGTCATGTATCTTTCTATGGAGTACTTTTCAGGCAAAAGTATTACATTTAGCTCTATGATATAATCGTAACAATTTGGGCATTATCCAGGACTGGGGCTTTTCTCCTTCCTTTTCCCCAGTCAATTTTTCCTTAAAGTAGGCCAGTGAGGAATATTTTTACCTTTATGTGAATCTAGTGAAGAGAGAGACCAAGGCAAATGACCCCAGGTGGCTCTTATTCCTCCCAAGGGACAGGAGCTCCTGTGGAGGGATCCCAAAGCATGCTCCACAGAGAGCCTGAGCTTGTTAGAGGCACAGGATTTCTGCTGGCAGTGTTGGACTCCTTGCTGAAGGTAAGTCTAGGTGCTAGCAGTGACTCAGCAGGCTGTTCTCTTGGAAGGTGACTTGCCCACAACCCTGAGCAAGTCACAGCCAGCATGCCTGCTCTGAAAAGGCAGAAAATGAAGATTGGAGTCCTGAGCCTAATGCATAGTCCTTCGTCCTTTGCTGACATTCTCTCTTTTTTATTTTTAATTAGTCCTTTGTTTTTGTTTTAGTTTTAGAGACAGGGTCTCGTGATGTGATCCAGGCTGGAGTGCAGTGACAATTCAGAAATGCAATCATGATGCAATACAGTTTGGAACTCCTGGGCTCAAGGGATCCTCCTTGCCTCAGCCTGTGTGAAGGTCCTAAGGTGGGGGCGTGCCTGGCACAGTAAAGGTCCAGTGAGGAGCTCTGTGTGAGTGAGGGAGATAGAGAGTAAAAGGCCAGAGAGGTGCGTGGGGTGGGACCTCCAGGGCTTACTTGCAAATTCGTATGGAGCCATCATATCTCATTTTTGCTGGCTTTTTTCTTCATAGTGCAAATGACTAAATATTAAAAGCCAATCCAAATAGCACTAAAATAACTCACTTAAACAACTTATGCAGTCAACCAAATTGGCAGTTAATGTTTTCCAATACAGAATAGGCTATATATCTATAGCAAAATAATTCAGTGTCATATGATAATATAACATATAGTTATTTATACATTATATAACATATAACATAGTTATAGTATAAAGTTAGTAAGCTAAACAGTCACATAAATATGTTTGTTATAAACATAATTCAAATGAATGTATATAACTAGAATTCAATACAATAAAATTCCAATTAATAATTTTGGTATGTTATAAATTCACTATGTTAAACCTACTTAAATGAAAACTGCTTTTCAAATTCTAAACATGTTATTGGGGTGGAGGACAAAAACGAATAAAATAGAAATATGCATGTTATATATGGCTTTTTCCTAATTTCTTTCTCACAGAACAAACAAATTAAAACAGAAACAATGAAGTGACAAGAAACAAAGCCTAGTGATATTTTATCACTTCCCCGGGAATTTTTATTTGCCTATTATTTGAAGAGGCACTATTGTCTCAGACCAATGCTCAGAACCAGGACTCGGAGTTGGGCTTATGTAAATGCCACTGGATCTTTGATTTTAACTCAGTGGATAGCTTAAATGCATGACTTCCAGTCCTGGATTTCCTCTTCAGGAAAACAGAATAACAATATTGAATGAACTCTCTGGGATACAGAGTAAATGTTGATGATCTAAAGACGTTTTGGTGACAGATCAGAGAAAAATAAGAAAAATGATAGTTTATGTCAAATTGCAAATATTTCTGCTAATCAATGTTAATGTAGTTTATTCAGTAAATATTTACCATGTGATAAGTCAGGTAGACACACTTGCAAAGCACCTATGAGCGTATGTTTGGACAGGTAGGAAAATAAAAAAGTATCAGAGAAGCTTATCAGGGACAGGGTTTAAGGAGGAAGCAACTGAACAATGGGTTTAAATGTTGTAAAGAAATTAGATGTGTCCAGTGGAGTTGGCATTTGGGAGTTCATTGGCAACTTTATTGACAATGGTTTCTCTTGTGTGGTGTTTTAGAACACATCAAGCAGTCTCACATGCATTTGGTCATTGCATTAAGTTATATCTATTGAATTATGAGAGTTGTTTCTGTGTTCCCAATTGGACCCTAACTAACATACCGGGCCTATCAGCTAGGTCATGGCTGAAATGTAAATTTGTTGGGTAGATGGAGTTAGGTGGTACTTACTGCCCACCCCTACCTACATCACTGATTTGTATGACAGCTAGGAGCCTCCTGGGGGAAAAAGTCTGGCTTCCTCCTGAGTTGTAGACATAGATAAGCACATATGGAGAACAGATGTGGATGTGTTTTAAGGGTAGGAATTGGGATGAGGTGTGATAAATTACTAGAAGAACATGGACCCTCTGACAGAGATACCTCCATAAAAGGAGTCAGAGACAATGATCAAGAGAGTCTGAGAGTTAAAAAACAAGCTGCAGCCACATGTGGTGGCCCCAATATGAACCAGTTGCAACCAAGACAGAGAGTTTGTACACTGAGGGGAAAAAGTTCTGCGTGAACTGAAAGAAGAACCTTAATAAGTTCTGGAACACATCTCCGACCAGATAATCTTGCTGTTGGATTCCTCTAAAAGACCATTACTTAGGTGGAACAGCACCACTCACTCGTGTATGCCAATTTGTCATGATGCCCTGAGCTTCAAGAAGATCTGCACTTTGAAGGAGCAAGAGTATTGTCATCAGGACCACTTCAGCTCAGTGGAGATGTGTGATCACCCTGGCCACAAACCTGGCAACAAGCAAAGGCAGCAACAACTTGTATTAATCGTGACTTCACAGGAGTCCATTCTAGGGACCCCCAGAACTGTGGGAGAGCCAGGTCCTGCTTTGACTGAAGTTTCTGACAGGTTGGATGAGGCCTCAGTGTAATTAAGGCTAGGAAGAGAAAACAATGTATTTGACTATTGTTCAAACTTATAAAAAGGAAAAGATTTTCTGAGATCTGCAGCAATAGAATTCTCAAATTTTGTTTTATGTTTCTTATGATGTTATATTTGGAATTTTCATTTAAGTTTAAAATTTAGTGTATAAATTGTATGTGATCATTTCTAATCATTTTTTATATTACTTATTATAGATCTTTCCTTATTTTGGATTTTTAAGTTTGATTTATCTCTCTTTTGACCCAGTTATGCTTGGAACCAAATAGTTTTGGTGACACAAAAAACCAGCTCTTGCTCCAGTTTGACAATAAAATTGCTCTCTAAGTTTGAAATATATATGTCTTTATTTTTTATAAAGTTTAGCTTTTTTATCTCTCCTTTATTTTTTAATGTTTTTCCAGATTATTTTGACATAGAAAAGGAAGGAAATTAGTGTTTATTGAGCTCCCTATTAAGTATAAAGTGTTAATATAAATTTACCTTTTAGTATTACATTCAAACTTTAAATTTTGTTCAGAAACAATTTTTGTAGTGTTAACTTTTTGTGTCCTACATTTCATGACAATAATATTTAAGGTACTTAACTATGTCTTTGCTGTTATAGTCATATAAATCACTTAAATTTATTGTCTCCCTCTACAGCTCCAATCTTTTGTAGTTCTTCTTTAAAGAGAGAATGTGTTGAAATATTCTTTTAGGTTCTATATTTGCAAAAGAGCCTTCTGCCTTAAACACAAACAAACAACAACCAAAACAAAATAGGTATTATAAAAAAAAAAAAACCAGTGAAATGGCATTATGATGAGTTTGTAGTGAGAATCAAGTATTTTAAAAAGATGTACGATAATTTTATCCTTAGGACTTGCTTATGTTCTCTTGAATGAATTTAAAAATCTTATAGTTATTAAACTTTTGAATGATAGCTCTCCTCTTAGCTGTCTCTGTTAAATATCCTATATCTTTATAGTTCAAGAATTTGACAAGTAGATATTCAGAATAGTCCTCTAGATATTCAAGAAAGATTTGTTGTTCTTAACGGGAGACAAATTGTTTTCAATGATTTCACTCA
>PVKP010035706.1:0-23058 GCA_004027715.1 Plecturocebus donacophilus | reverse complement strand
AGGTTGCAGTGAGCTGAGATTGTGCCATTGCACTCCAGCCTGAGCAACAAGAGTGAAACTCCATCTCAAAAAAAAAAAAAAAAAGATTCAACCATTTAAGGTGTAAAGTCATTGTTTTTTAACATAGTCACCAGGCTATGCAACCAATACCACTATTTAATTCCAGAATATTTTCATCACCCCCGAAAAGATTCCCTGTATCCATTAGCAGTCCCTGGCCCTCATTCCTCTTCCTCCAATCCCTGGAAATTACCAATCTTTCTGTCTCTATAGATTTGCCTTTTCTGGACATTACACAGGAATGGAATCATACAATATGTGGTCTTTTATGACTGACTTCTGTCGCTTTGCATAATGTCCTCAAGGTCTCTTCCATGCTGTACCACATATCAGTTACTTCATTCTTTTTATGGCCAAGCCATACTCTATGAAATGAATATGCCACTCTTTATGTATCCCTTCATCACTTGATGAATTATTTACATGTTTTCCACTTTTTGGATCTTATGAATAATGCTGCTCTGAGCACTCATGCAAGTGTTTATGTGATATATATTTTAATTTCTCTTGAATATATGCCTACCAAGGAAATTTCTGGCTCATATGGAATGAAGTCCTGATACATGCTACAACACGGATGAGCTTTATAAATATTATATTAATTTGGGAGGCCAAGGCGGGTGGATCACTTGAGGTCAGGAGTTGGAGACCAGCCTGACCAACATAGAGAAACCTTGTCTCTACCAAAAATACAAAATTAGCCGGGCGTGGTGGCACATGCTGGTAATCCCAGCTATTCGAGAGGCTGAGGCAGGAGAATCGCTTGAACTTCCTGGGAGGCAGAGGTTGCAGTGAGCCGAGATCACGCCATTGCACTCCAGCCTGGGCAAGAAGAACAAAACTCCATCTCAAAAATAAATAAATAAACTGGACACAGTGGCTCACACTTGTAATCCCAGCACTTTGGGAGGCTGAGGCAAGCAGGTCACGAGGTCAGGAGATCCAGACCAGCCTGGCCAACATGGTGAAACCCTGTCTCTACTAAAAAAAATACAAAAATTAGCCAGGTGTGGTGGTGGGCGCCTGCAGTCCCAGCTACTGGGGAGGCTGAGGCAGGAGAATCACTTGAACCTGGGAGGTGGAGGTTGCATAAGCCGAGATTGTGCCACTGCACTCCAGCCTGGTGACAGAGTGAGACTCTGTCTCAAAAAATGAATAAATAAAATAAAATAAATAGTATATTAAGTGAAGGGAGCCAACCACAAAGACCCACGTGGTGTGTAATTCCATTTCAGAAGTGTCCACAGCAGGCAAATTCATAGAGAGAGAAAATGGCTGCCTGGGGAATGGAGCCAAATGGGCACAGATGGTTCACAAATCTGTGACTATATAGAACCCACTGAATTTTGTACTTTAAATAGGTTACTTGTGTGGTATGTGAATTATGTCTCAATAAGGGTGTTATTTTAAAGAACAGGTGGGAGGGAGATAGCCCTGTTGGGGGGAGGCTGGCCCTGGCCCACTTCCCTTCCTCCAGGGTGAGTTGTTTTTGTTCTGAGAGCCACAGAGCTCAGGCCTCTCTGCCTCTCTGACCAGGCTGTAAATTACAGGCCCCGGAATGGCTCTGTAAACTCACAGGCCCTGGAATGGCAGACCTCAGGGCTGCTGCGCTTCCAGAGATGAGCTGTGATTCCTGCTGTATTGATCCTCAGATGCCTTCTGGGTATTGAGTTGCTCGGAACTTTTCTATCCGCTCTGTAAGTGTGCGAGTCATCGGCTCTGTTCCCCAGCCCAGGATTCTTAGTGACCCCAATCTTCCTGCTGTAAATGTCAGAGATGATAAACTGGGGGCCAATCTCCTGGAGGAAATGGGGGAAACCCTACCTCTGAAAAGGAGGAAAGTAGGACCGGACAGCCTCCGGGGAGCTCACCAGGCCTGCTCTCCACACAGGTGCACCAGTGTGGGGGAAAGGACTGCAAGAATGGAGACTCAACTGGGGGCTTGCTTTCTAAAGTCTCCTCCCTGGGGGCTGGCACCCACTGCAGACAGACACAGTAAAGGGAAGTGAAAGATTTTATTATGAGTTAAAGACTCAGAAAAGAAGAGATGTCCGCCTCTTTTATAGAGAGATGCTTGTCACATTGAACTGATGCGAAGCCCACCCCAGGGGCAGGGGAAGAGTGGGGTTTCAGGAGTCATGGATCCTACAGATTTGAGGGCTGGCCCATGGCACCACAGCCTCTTTAGGTGTAACATATGAGCAATGCACTCTCTCTTTATATATCAGCTTAAACGAAGCCATTCATAAAATAACTTGGCTATAGTAGATCAAAATTGATTGTAATCATTCTCAATTCAAATGGAAATGGTTTGAAGCCACATGACCCTTTGAATTTATCTGGCCAGCCCCACAGAGGCAGAGGAGGAAATGTCCTGGGAAACATTTTGGAAACTTCAAAGTGCTGGAGAAATATGGACATCATGCCTTCTACTTTTGGGAATTTCTTATTCGGGAGCCCACCTGAAGATACAAAGGCGAGGACCAAGGACAGCTGCTGGCCCTGCATCCTGCAGAGGGAAACAGACCCACCCTGCAGGCTGTGCCCACTTCCCTTGGCCCTGACTCTGTACAAGCCCCACATTCAGACCTCTGCTTTCCCAGGAGTCACTCTCATTAGGCAGAATGCATCAGCTTTCCCAGTCCTCTCAGGCCTCTCTCTCATTTGGTGAGGTTGGGAGGACAAAGGCCAGCATCAAAGGATGCAGAGAAAGGCTGGGCGCAGTGGCTCACGCCTGTAATCCCAGCACTCTGGGAGGCTGAGGCAGGTGGACCATGAGGTCAGGAGTCTGAGACCAGCCTGGCCAACATAGTGAAACCCCATCTCTACTAAAAATAAAAAAATTAGCCAGGTGTGGTGGCACATGCCTGTAGTCCCAGCTACTCGGGAGACTGAGGTGGGAGAATCACTTGAATCTGGGAGGCAAAGGTTGCAGTGAGCCCAGACCATGCCATTGCACTCCAGCCTGGGTGACAGAGTGAGTCCCCATCTCAAAAAAAAAAAGGATGCAGAGAGAGAAACTGAGCCTCGGAGGTGTTTGGGTCCACACTAGATCTTACATAATGTGGCATCACATAAAAGGTTACTTTTGGTGGCTTGTCATAGAGGCCCAGCCTCCCCAGCCCCAGTACTGAAGCCATTACCCAAGCGGCCCTGAGACTCTAGACACTTCCTGCCACAACTCTCTGCCCAGGCTGCAAGTCCCAGCCCCCTCGGCTCTCCACAACGTTGCCCAAGGTCTGGGTGCTTCTCCATGAGTCAGGCTCCCAGTGATCCAGAGGGCCCAATCTGCCCACTGGGGGAGCCTTAGCATCCCAAGGCTGATGAAGACTGATCACATCCCCTGAGTGCCGCAGCATTCCAGCTGTGCAGTAAGTGAGAAATCTGCTGGGAGGATGGAAAAGTCCCAGCAATCATAACGTGCTCCAGGACACGTGGGGCTGCTCTTCCTTTCCACAAAGAAGAGAAACTACCATCACTTTTTGGAAACACACACCTCTTTTAGCTTCCTACTTTTGATAGAAACGTAAAGATAGATGACAATTTCCCTACTAAAGGGGGAAAGCACGCAAGTGTGATGATAAATGAACAGCAACCCTCTGCCCCTTAGCTGAGGACATGGGGGCTGCAGTGGAGCTGAGGACACCCACATGGGGCTGCTTCTCATGTCTGCATCATCATCGCCACACTGGAGGGTATGCCTGCTTTTGTAAGATGTTCTGATTTTTCAAGAAAACCTGGAAATTTGAACTTTTATATATCACCTCCCAGTTTTCATATTTTTTTCTCCTGAAACTCCATGGAGACCAACTGTACAAAATGCACTGGTGGCCAAGTTTGGCTTCCAAGTTTAGATGTCGTCTGCCTTCGGTTTTATATTACACAGACTGTAAACCTCTCCCTGGGAAGGTCACACTGCCTCTCAGATAGTAGGCTGACATATCCCCCTGCAAACATGGCCCAAGACCTCTCTGTCTCTCTTCTCCCTGCCCTGAGGTGCAGCCACATAAATATACACTGATTGTTTTTTATGATACAATAATAATGGGTTAACTGATCACACTCCTCTGCATTTTTGGCTTTATGATAAGGAAATCAAAACTCATTCCCAAAGACTCAAGAATGGTTTAATAAATTTTGTGCAAATGACCTGCCCCATTAAGTTGGCAACATAGCTTTCTTAACAAACTTAGGTACTATTTAATGGGAAGTTTAGACTCAGTTTCTGAGAGTCCCAAGTTTAGGGGCTTACATCTTAATATAAACAGGCTGTAAGCTTTTGACTAAGGCAGGTAAAGTAATGACAAACAAATCATGATGAAATGAAAACTAATCAGAGAAGAATAATTTTTGGAATTCTCTGGAGAAGCCAGCTAATCCTGGAGGAAATGACATCACTCCCCAGCCACTCAGCCTCAGTCCACATGGAGCCCTGCGGATGCACCTGGATCCCAGGTTCTGCGTTCATCACCTGCTCCAAACACTGTTGGTGCCCCTGATCCATGGGGAAGCCCTGGCCAGCTTGCTCGGGTTTCTGCCCAAATCCTCCTGTCTGACAGCTACTCTTCTTCTAGCTCACCAATGAGCTCCATTCTTCTAGTTCTCCTTGGAACTCCTGTACAACCATATTTTTTCCTCCTTGTTCACATCATCACAGAATTCATTTTTCAAAAGAGGAATTGAGGAAATTAGGACTGGCAAAACCGACTTTGAACACATTCATTGCCTCTTTCTTCAGGCCTTCCTCCACCTAGCAGCCAGAGTGATCCAGTTAAAATTGAAAGACTCCTCTGAGCTACTGCTCCGATCCTGCAGTGGCTCCCTATTTCTCTGATGAAAGCCAAGGCCCTTCAAATGGCCTTCACGAGTCTGTGATGTACCCCACCTACCTTTCCCTGACTCCTCTCTGTGGCCCTACCGCCTGCTCTCTCCCTCCCTCACATGCTCCATCAGCCACGCTGGCCCTCACCCATGCCAGGCCTGCCCTTTGCACCTGCTGCCCCTGTGCCTGGACCCTTCCTCAGACAGCCACATGCCTGGCTTCCTCGCTTGATTCAGGTCTTCACTCAAACGCCACCTCGCTGAGGCCTTCTCTGGCCACACTGCCTAAAACTTCAGTTCAGCGCCACCCCATACCTCCTCCTTCTGCGCATCTGCTCCTCCACCCCTGCAATCCGGTGCACCTTGTGTTTTACATATTACCTTGTCTGTTGACTGCATCCCTGCCTGCCTGTAATGTCCCTGAGAGCAAAGATTTTGGTCTTTGTGCCTGACACATGGTAGGCTGTTCATAAATGTTATGTTTTTATTTCTTTTTTCAAAACTAACAGATATTGAGTAGAAAAGTTTTCAGAGCTGGCCAGGAGACCCTAAAGGAGCTGGCGGTGGAGAGAGAGCTGCTCCTCTGTCTTTTGCTCTGTGGGCCTCACCTGCCATCTCTGAGCCTTGGCCCCCTGTGAAATGGACACAAGGATAACTACCTGACTTACCTTACAGGGCATCTGTGAAAGGCCACTGAAAGAACAGATTCTAAAGGGCCTTGCAAAAGCTAACAGTCTCTGTCGCTGGGTTTCTCAAAGCTGGCACCGTAAGCTTTCAGCGCCAGCCCCTTCTTGGCTGTGAGGAGCTGTGGAGGCTGTGCTGTGATCACAGGAGGTTAGCAGCAGTCAGGCTCCAGTGCACTGGGCGCCAGTATCAACTCCCTGAGCTGTGACAACCCACAGTGCCTCCAGACACTCCCAGATGTCCCTGGGGCAGGGGCACAATTGCCCCCAATTGAGGATCACTGCTCTCCAATAGTTCGTTGGTTTCAGTAGGAACTATCATATTCACCAGTTTAATTCTTTAACTGGTTGGTCTGGTTTCCACTGAAACTCAAAATTCATGTTGACAGCATCTTTAGTTTCTTAGGTCTTATTCCCTTGAGAATGGACTAGAAATTCTCCTGTATCAGGCAGCTTGCAGATGGCTCAGGCCCTCACATCGGTTGTCCTCCTCCACCAGGAGGGAAGCCAAACGTTTTCAGAGTTTGCATGGCAATTCCAGAGCTTCCCATGGGAGCCCCAGAGAGCCGGGGAGTCTGCAGAGTTCTAAAGGCATATCCGTCAGCAAGTGGTTGGGCAGGAAACACTTCCACTCCCTGGGAGCCACCCCAGCCCATGCCCACCAAGAAGCACTCCAAGGCCTCTGCAGGAGGCAGCTGTGCACTTAGCTAGCGACCCGGTGGTCACAGCCAACCTAATCTAAGGGGGAGCTTTGGGAAGAAAACATACCATAGGCTGCTGCACCTTCCTGGGGGCCCTCGACAAGTGTGCATCAGGCTCAGGGTGATGACTGGGTCTCACACTTATCTCACTGCCCTCAAATGTGCAGAGATCTTTTGGATGCTTGTTTAAATTCTCCCACAACTGCTTAGTATTCCACACAAACCCTGTTGGCTGGGGATTGGAATTAGGGAGCAAGGGAAGGCAACTATGCTTCCCAACGAGCACATAACCATTTGTTTTTGACTTGAATCATCCGTTTTGATGAACAGTCAATTCCAAGTTCAGCTGTCCATTGGGTTTCAATTCCAAGTTCAACTGTCCATTGGGTTGTTGCTGCTGCCTCCCTTTCTCCAGATAGGGGTCTGGGTGTGAGCCCTGGGCACAGGGGAAGCAGCAGCCCATCCGTGGTCAGTGTGCAGCACTCTTGCTGGTCTGTGAGGCCTGCCTGGGCTGTGGTCCAGACACAGAGGCAGTGGTGCTCCCGGAGGCTCTCACAGCAGGGAAGTACCCCCGACTGCCGCTGCTGCTAGCCCCGCCTCCCCTCTGGCTCCTGCAGCTGTAGGTGCTCCTCTCTTCCAGACCCAAGACTGCATCTGGTCCACATTGTACTTTGCATGCTTTTATGTGGCAAGTGGGAGCTCCCGGGCCCCATGCATGCTTGGCCTAGGGCCAGGAGGATGGCTCAGACCTGACCATTAGACACCTCTCAGTGCTCCCAGCCGGTATTGAGGCTGACACGGAGCAAAGGCAGAGCTTCTCTCATGAACCTGGAGCCTGCTTCACTCGTCAAGGGATCATTATGCCAGGCACTGCTGTAGGCACTGGGGATCCAGGAGCACACAAAGCAAATTCCCCTGCCGCATGGGAGCAAAAAGACACTAAGCCAACAATACGGTCCACCGCACACCAGAGGGTGACAGGTGCTGTCAAGGAAAGCATGTCCCTGAAGGGCGATGGAGATTGTTGGGGAAGGAGGGTGCTGTTTTAAATACACTGTCAGGGAAGGCTTCTCAATACAGTGATATTTGAAAATATTTGCATGGAGACTTAAAATTGAAAAGAGGTGAGCCGTGAGAATATTTGGTAGAAGAATCTTTCAGTCAAAGGGACCAGCTCATGCAACAGTCCTGAGTCAAGAATGTCTGATCTGTTTGCAAAACAACATAAAGGCCAGGTGGTCAGAGTTAGAGAAGGCTTCAGAAGCATCCAGGCAGATGCGAGTGGCTGCCTTCCCTTGGTGCGAATAGCCTCCCCGCCTGCTCCTGACTATGCCCTAACTGAGGGCCAGCCCCTCGGTGATGTCAGCTACAAGCCAGAGGCAGCTTTCTTGCCCTCCCTCTGCAACCTGTTCCTTCCTCATCAGCTCCTGGCCCAGGCCCAGGGTAGGCAGGGTACGACCTCTTGTTCCTTTTTCAGTCTGCTTGGAGAACTCCCTCCCTTTATGTCACAAATCCTCTCTGCAGTATGACTTGCAATAAAATTCTATGATCAGAGGCTTAGAAAACCTAAGTCTTTGTTGTCTAAACCTGGTAGATTGGTAGTTTTGAAATCCCCTCTTCCTTCTTTAAAAAACCTTTCTCTGCTGGCTAACAAGAAACCTTTGTGAGAACCAGAAAGTGCTTCTCCCTCTCAGAGGATGCAGCGATGCACCAGGACACACCACTTGGCAAGCCAGTTCCAGGCTGAACTGCGGCTCCTTCCCTGTGACCTCGACAAAAATTCCATGGCCTTCCCCTGGGTGAAGGCCTAGCTGGCCGTCAAGACTAATGCCCCCCTAAGTACTTGAGAAAGTTACCTTTGAGACTAACATTGTTCAATGGCCTATGTGTTCTAGAGATACCAGTGCTGAACTTCCCTGGGATAACACACTTCACACGTGGCCCTGGAGGGATAAGACACCTGGAGAATGAGAATACTATTCCCATTACTAGTTAACATTTCCAGAAGAGCCTGCAGAGTCCAATTGATCCTCAGAATGACTTTCTCCCTTCTCTTTCCTCATGACCAGGCCCAATGCAGACATGCGTAGTCTGGTCCCAGCAGTCAGTGTTGGACAGGAAAACAGACATGATGGAGAACAGGTACACGTGGAGAGCACTTGACCCAGGCCTGGGCAGAGGAAGGCAGCATGAAGAGAGGATTAAGGCAAAACTAGTCGACATCTTATAAAACTGGCATCAGTGTATGTCATGAATCATGAAGGGTCTCAGGTGTGAGATTTTACACTGTTTACACAGTAACAAGTTAGCCCGTCACAGTTTCCTGGATGATGGTAAAATATATGAGATTCCTGGGTGAGAGACAAAAGACTTCATTACTTACAATATAGCAAGAAGCATGACATTAGAATCCATTCTCTTTGCCCCCCAACCCAAAATTCCATCGAGAGGGTACAGAGGGGACCAGGTGGATACTACATATCCAGTGAGTTTGCTTCACAGCTGAGAGGCAGAGTTTAGGGAGAGTGAGTATTTTATAGTATGTAGGAGGCAAACCTGCCTAACCTTTGCTCCAGAGGGAGACTTTATTTTTATTTCACTAGACAGCAAACAAGCTTGCCCTTTGCTCGGTAGGGGTTTACTATCTTCCAGGCTGCTCTCTCTATAAATATCCTTGAAAGGGCAGTCTGGGACAAAAGCAGCCAATACCTCTGTCAGGAGAAACAGGAAAGGCACTTAGAGAATTGTATCTCAACGTGGTAGGTCAGAACTCAGAGATACTGGCGGAAGTTCAGGAACTGGCCACTGTCACCCCAGAGCTCCTGTTCTTGGTGGGAAAGAGTGAAAATTACAAAGCTGAAGACTGTACTTGTGTCAACAGAAGAGGAGCTTCTGGCTTTTCTGTCTCTGATATTGACTCAAAAATAAACAAAAGTGGGCCCAAATAACAAAACAGGCCCCTTGAGCATGCTTCCCCTCTGGGCACTTCTGTAGGAAGTCTTTGGCCCCTGGCTGGCGGGGCCAGCGAGCGGCTCGATCCATCACTGCCAGGCAGCTCTTGGCAGCAGCCAGCACAGCGGGGCCTCTGGAGCCCTATCTCCAGGCAGGGACCTGTAATTAGGTGTTTAGATTCAAATCAACATTTAAAACAGCCTCGGGGAAGTTTTCCCTATGCTAGGAGATCAAGTAAGCTACTGTCAATAAAATCACATGAACTGAAACTGCACACAGGGATGTTTGCAAATTCTCCTGCAAATAGAATCATTTTGACAAGAAAATGTAGTTTGTTTTTCTGACTACTTTCTCTGCTCATAGAAGACTATTGCACAGTCACTAACTCATTTACTTTAATTAATGAAGTTTATTAGAAAAAAAATTGTTGAGCATTTGCTGGGTTGGTCTTGATTGAATGCTAAGGATACACAGATTGGTAAGTGGCCCTTCATTTCCCCCGGAAGCTCACAGACCTCCCAGCAATGAAGCCTCTAGAAGCGGCAATCATGGAGGCCAGCAGACAGCACCAGAGTCCTGGGTGGGAGTCAGCACCTGACTCACAGATACGGGGCACTGATCACAGCACTCAGTGTGGGAAGGAAGAATCCCTTCATCCTTTCTCATCGCCCCTTACTGCCTCTTCCTTCTCGACTTCTAATTGTGCTGTATTCTACAAATATCCAGTTGCAGGAATTGTTAGGATGCATTGATCAGAAATGCGAAAATCCAGAATACTTGGCAGAGTGCTGAACAAAGGTTGGGCAAGGTGTTCAGATAACCCTACTCTAGTTTATGATGCATCAAGAAATTAAGACATCAAATGCATAAATGAATTATCATGTAAAACTAAATTCTTGCAACACTTGAAAAAGAAAAGGTGAACTTCACACTCACAGGTATGGCTGTTAGCAAAAAACAGAAAATAACAAGTACTGGTGAGGATGGGGAGAAATTGGCACCTTGTGCGTTGCTGGTGGAAATGTAGAATGCAGCACCTGCTGTGGAAAACAGTATGGTGGTTCCTCAAAAAACTAAAAACAGAATTACCATACAATCCTGCAACTTCACTTCTGGGTATAGACCCAAAAGAATTAAAAGCAAGCAAGGACTTGACAGATATTTGCACACACATGCTCAGAGCAGCAGTATTAAAAAAGCCAAAGGTAAAGCAACCCAAGTGTTCATCAACAGATGACAGATAAATAAAATGTGGTGTAAATACACAATGGAATAGTATTCACCTTTAAAAAGGAAGGAAATTCTGACACATGCTGCAACATGCGTGAACCTTGAAGATACTATGCTAAGTCAGTCATTTAGGAAAGAACACATACTGCATGATTCCACTTATAGGAGGTACCTAGAGTAATCAAATTCACAGTCGCAGGAAGGAGAATGGTGGTTGCCAGGGTCTGTGGGGAGGGAGAAAGTGAAAGTTGTTATTTAATGGAGACAGAGTTTCTGTTGGGATGATGAAAGTTCTGGAAATGAATGGCGAAAATGGTTACACAGCGGTGTGAATGTACTTAACACAACCAAACTGCACACCTAAAAACAGTTAAATAGTAAACATTATGGGTATTATACCACAATAAAAAAAGGAAAAGTAGAATATGCAATGAGTCGTGAGTTGAAAAATGGATGGCATTTTTCACTTTTTAGCCAGATGTCTTGGTGTTCTATAGACACAGCCAAAATGAAATGATGAAGGATTGGGGAATTGAAGCCAGGACTTTGGAGTCTCAAGTGACGGCCATAATTACTGCATTTCATTTCCTGTATGTAAGGCAAACTGAGTTCAGGACCAAAAGCAATATTCCAATGGGCTGTGATTAATTGCTCCTCCCGTGTTTAAATGGACCTCCTCCTCGTGGCTTTTGCTATTGTTCTGCACAAGTAATTAGGGAAGTTTGCACTGCAGAGGTCATTCTTGTGCATGTCCAAAACAAAGGGCAATTTCTGCTTAGCGTTTATGAGACTTCAGACTGGAGTGCTCTAATTCACAGTTACATAACGAACACGTGGGTTTAACTGGGGAAGGGAAAGGCAGCCCTGCAGCTTGCTCCAGGCATTGCACAGCCTCTCACTCACCCGCACCAGCTTGCTTCATGTTCTTAGTGCTTCTATGGGGAAGGTATTATCACCTCTTTCTTCACAGATGAATCTCAGAGGTTAAGCGGTTTTTCCCCGAGTCACACAAATAGTAAACAAAAGAGTGAAAAGTCCCACTTTCCTCTGATTCAAATATTTTTATGCTTTTTTGAACTCCGCATTGTAACAGCAATAGGAACCTTGGCTTTCCCTGAATTGGTTATTCATCCATCTACTTATTCAGTTATCTAACAAACGCTTGTTCTTCACTTCCTTATTCCAGACATAGTGATAGAGGGGCACGGAGGAGGGACATGATCCAGCCACTTACAGATGATGTAAGGATGAGGAGAAGTCAATTGACAGAAAATAAAACACAGGCATTTCTATCACAGAAAAACAAGCAAAACTTTTCCCATAGTACACTTGGAACATAAGTTACAAATGAGAGTGAAGCGGTCCCACAGGTAAGGGGTTTGGGGATTTTATTCTGAGATAGCCAATGAATGGGGAGCCACTAACACCCTTAGATGAGAAAATGACGGGGGAAAATTTGCAATTTAGAAAGATAAACCTGATAGCTCCATGGAGGGGGCAGAGGGCAGCAGGTGAATATGGGGGCAAGGAGACCATGTTCCTTTCCTGGGGCTTCCCAACAAATGACACAAACAGAATGGCTGCAAACCACAGGAATTCATTTTCTCACAGTAGCAGAGGCCAGAGTTCCAAAATCAAGGTGTTGCAGGTCCATGCTCTTCAGAAAGCTCTAGGGGAAATCTATCCCAATCCTTCCTCTTAGCTTCTGATGTGGCTGGCAATCCTTGGCATTCCCTGGCACTCCCTGGCTTACAGACGCATCGCTCAGTCCTGCCCCGTCATTGTGTGGCATTCTCCTGGTGTCTGGGTCTGGGTCTATGCCTTTCTTTCTGCATGTAATGACACTAGTCATATTGAATTTCAGTCCTATCAAATCTTGTCTGGAATGTCTGTTTCAACATGACCTCAACCTAACTTGATTACGTTGCAAAGACTCTATTTTCAAGTAAGGTCACACTCACAGGTTCCTGAAGTTAGGACATGAACAGACGTTTTTGGGAGACACAACTCAGCTCACAACAGAGACCAATTAGAGGACATTTGCAATTGGCCAGCTGAGGAAATGAGGTGCTGACCAGCAGCATAGACGTGGAGAAAAGGAGCTGATGAGGAGGAAGACCCTCCAAGCCCGGCGATGGGAGATGAGGTGTAGGAGCTCCAGGACCCCACTTAGGGCGGGGGGTCATAAAGGAGAGGATTCCTGTGGGAAAGAGGATGAGGGGTGGCGGGATATGATAACTGCCAAGTCTGTCTTTCAAACTTGTAGAAAAAGTGTTGATAGTAGTGATGTTGATTCTCCACTATTTTAAATGGCAGGATTCTCTATTGTCTATAAGAGAAACATTAGATTTTGATGCTCAAAATCGTCCAAGTCTTATTCACAGCTCTCTCCAGCCTCATCACTCCCACTTCTCCTTTCCCTGCAATGAATTGTTGGAACTTGAGAGGCAGAGGTAGCAGTGAGCCGAGATTGGGCCATCGCACTCCAGCCTGGGTAACAGACACCAGACTCTGTCTAAAAAAAGAGGCAAACTCTACTGGCTTTGTTTTTTTTGTTTTTGTTGTTTTTTTGTTTTTGAGATGGAGTCTTGCTCTGTTGCCCAGGCTGGAGTGCAGTGGCACATCTTAGCTCACTGGAACCTCCACCACCCAGATTCAAGCAATTCTCTGCCTCAGCCTCCTGAGTAGCTGGGATTAGAGGTGCTCACCACGATGCCTGGCTGATCTTTGTCTTTTTAGTAGAGATGGGGTTTCACCATCTTGGCAAGGCTGTGGTTCTTTAAGAGAAGTCACTGAGTCTACTGCAGGGGTCAAGTGCACAGGCTGTGAAGTTAGACAGACTACATCTGAATCCTGGCTCTGATACTCAGCAGCTCTGTTAACTCAGGGCAGTTTTAGACTCCCTAGGCCTCCTATTCTTGCGAGAAAATGGAGAGCATAGCAGTAGAGCTGCCATGATGCTTCAATGAGCTCTTGCTAGGAAAGTATCCAGCACATCGCCCTACACACAGGCTCAGAACGAGGCTAATTAGCATGATAGGTCCTCAGGGGCCAGCAGCCTTCCTGACAGCCTGCTCCCCTCCTGAGAACAGACCAAGAGGAACTGTGAGTCTCTGTAGCCTCAGCTCCTCCTGTCATTCTCTTGACCCCAGGTAACCATAAAATTATGATGTAATCGAGGGAAACGTGCATGGTTCTCCCTTGTTCTTTATGGCTTGGGTATTAAGCGATCATGAGACACTGGAATGTCATCTAGAACCACTATTTCTAGAGAAAACCTCCAGGATGGGCATGGAACCAAAAACATTCCTAGAGAGCATGTGAGGAGTTGAACAATGTGCTTTCCAGTTTGCAGATGGGAGGGAGCTTGACGCAGTGGAAGGAGCCGGGGCTTTGCTCTCATAGTCCACTCCTGGCTCCAAATCTTGCAGGCTGTGAGACTGGGGCCAGCTACTTAACCTCTCTGAACACCATCGTCTCAGACTTCTCATGAGGCTGCTGTGAGAAATGGAAATAATAAACATAAACTGAACAACCCAGTGGGTAACACACAGTAACTATGCAGAAACAGTACCTCCATGCTCTTCTGTCATTACTAGGATGGTTGCAGGGATGGAGAGAGGGATCAGAGGCCTTCAGTGGCCATCAACCCCCTATAACCTTAGCCTCCCTCTAAGCTGACCCCAGGGTGAGCAAGAAAGCTCTGTGACCTGCCTCTGTTTGGAAAGCAGTGTCCCCTTAGAGATCACGCTACTCACCTGGATCCCCGCAGAGCAGACTCCCCCTCCTTGGTTCTGCTGATTTGTCAGGCTCTGTCCAAGGACAACCAGCTGAGGCTGCGAACTCCAGAGTCCTTGTGGATTGGGGACTGGGGAGAGAGGCTGACACCAAGCTCAAAAAGGACCTGGGAGGACAACAAATGGGTGGGTGCAAAGGAGAGTTTGGAGAAGGAGAGGGCAAATCAGCCTAGCCAACAGAGTGATGACTGAAGCTTTTATTTAGGTGTCTTTGGGAGCGTTTGCAGATCTATGAGGTACCGTAAGCTGACCAGTGGAGAGACAATCATATAGCACTGAGATGTCTTATTTTTAATTCTTATTTAAATGAGAACTGTTATCTGTCTAGGGAGGTCTTTTCACCTTGAGGTCATGAATTAGAGCTGGGGGACTTGGCCTCCACTCCTGCTCTGGCATTTTGTAGTTGAATGACCTTGGTGACACCCGTCACCTCGCTGGGCCCAGCACTGTTCCTGTAAAAAGAAAGGATTGGAGAACTTGGTCTCTTAGGTTCCTGCTAACTGACATTTTGTAACACTTAGTTTCAGATTCTTAACCTCCCTTTTCTCCCCGTTCTAATTTTTTTTAAGAAGTGCAGGAACTAGAACTTAGAAAAAAATGTACAAACTTTCTGTATCATTTTCTAGACACTTAGATCTGCATCCCAGGAAGCATATTAAAAATACTTATCCCCAGGACTCTCCTTTGGGATGGGACTCAGGAACATCTGTAAATTTAACAAGCTCTATAGGTGATTTTTTTATGATCACAAAATAATTAGCTTAAGCTGTCTGAAAATATAAGCTCATAAAGCAGTTGCTGAAAATTGAACCTGATTCAATCCTTAAAAGGCACATCTTTAAACTCTGGTAAAAGCCAAGGTCTCTGCTAGGGAACTGAGGCCAAGAATCTGAGAAAAGTGCGATGAACGCCAGACTTCACCAGCTGGGCCTGGGATGTGTGTGGACCACAGAGGCCGAGATGAGAGCAGGGCTATGGGGGCTCCGGGAGTGTGGGCTGTCGTGTGACTACATTTTTGGACCACCTCTCCCTCATGCTGAACTGACATGCTCATCCACACTGCAGAGCACATGGTTTTTGTCTCAGGATACAGGGCATTGGTGTTGGGTTGCTTTGCAGGAGCAGGAGAGACTGTCCAGCTGCCTCCATCCAGCAGTCCTCCACGTGAGGCATTTGGCTGGGACCTGGGTATTCTCTGTGGCCATGGGCTGGAGCACCAGCAGCAGCCCACAGACCTGCACTGTGGCCGCCCAAAAATAGAGTCCTACAGTGGCTGATTTCCAGGAGGTTACAGTCTGAATGGATGGCAGAAGCCCAGACCTTGGTGGCCTCCCTTTCAGGATGCTAGTGGCCTCTATGACTCACCAGAGGCAGAAAAAGCCTCTGCCATCTGGCCCTGACTGCAGGAGAAAGCAGGGCAGAACGGGTGGCCCCTCTCAGAAGGTTTGGTGGATCTCCTCTGCCTCCTCTCCTCTGACATCTGGGGTCACCCATCCCATTCTCCTCAGGACACGACCTTTCCTTGACATCTTCCCTCTGCTGGTTGGATGTAGTTTTGGGTGCCCTAAGTAAGAGGCAATGCACAGACATTGCCTGTTGAAAACACAATTTTGCCTGCTTGTGCTTAGTTAGTAGTATGGAAGTTGTTCACTGGAAGCAAAGGTAATGGAAAATAATTAGCATTTTAAAAGAGCAGTAGCACTAAGTAATGTTGAAATCAGGCTCTAACAGTTCCTAAGCCCATGCTTTTGAAGATCTTCTATGGGCCAGTCATTCTTTCTCTCCTCCTCTCCCCGTCTCTCCCAGCTAGGGCTTTGCAAGCAAGGACCTCCTATCTTTATTTTACTACTGCTCCCTTCACTTCGTTTGCATAATCTCGATTCACTTTTTCAAAAATAAACCTTGAATTTTAGAATAGGTTTGGAATCATAGATAGTTGTGAAGATAGTAATACAAGAGGTCCACACATGCTCCACACTCAGTTTCTCCTAGCGTTCGGATGCTACATGGGTAGGAGTCATCTATCACAAGCAAGAAGCCGCTATTGATCATTATTAGCTAAAGTCCATACTTCATGCATATTTCCTCAGTTCTTACCTCATATCCTTTTTCTGTACCAGGATCCCACCTCAGGCACTACATAACATTTAGTTGTTGTGTGTCCTTCAGCTCTTCTATGGTTGTGACAATTTCGCAGACTTCCTTTGTCAGGATGACCTTGTTAGGATGACCTCCACAGTTTGGGGAGTTTTGGGGAAGACTCGTCAGCTATTTTGTAGAAGGTCTATCAGGTGGACTTTGCCTGGTATTTTTCCCATGATCAGCCTAGGTTGCAGGGTTTGAGGGGAAAGCCACTGAGGTAAAGGCACATGCTACCAGCATTACTTGAGTTTGTTAGCCTTGCTCACCTGGCTGAGGGGTCTGTCTGGTTTCTCTACTGTAAAGTTCCTCTTTTTCCTGTTTCCATCCAGTACTCTTTGGAGGTAAGTTGCCATATGCAGCCTACACTTAAGGGAGGGGGAGTTATATACTACCTCCTTGAGAGAGGGAGGTACATAAACAATTTTAAATTCTTCTACATGAGACGTTTGTCTGTTCTCCCTTATTTTTAGCTATATATTCAATCGTATGTTGATAGCAATATGATCTCATGCATAATTATTATATACATTAGGTCGTAATCTAATACTACTTTATTTTGTTAATCAAATTATTTTGCTTGTTGCCACTAGGAGCTCTTTCAATTGGCTCCTGTATCCCTTTGACACACCCCATTTTTGAGTGTTTGTGCATTTGTGTGTGCGTTGTGTGCTTACTTACATTCTAGCACTACAAGACACTCCAGGCTCTTCTCCTATATGCCCTGCCCAGCCCTAGAATCCACAGTGTCTACCAGGAGCCCTCGTTCCTTTCATTAGAGACTGGTATTAGAAATCAGGATCTGAGTGATGTGTGTGTGCTCTGTACTTTCAGGATGCCATTGCTTCCAAGCCCTGCCAACTGACAGAACAAGGAAAGATATTTACGTGTCTGAACCCATGTCTATACACATAGCTATAAATATTCCCCTAGGGATTCATTGCTATCTATATTAAGCTAAATAGGAGTTAACACTAACATCTCCAACTGTAATCCAGGACATGATCACTCTAACCTTCCCAACCTCCTCCTTCAACAGTGAAAAAATTGGCTTCCATTATCTGCATCCATCAATTATTTGATTCCATTATCCTTCTGTTGTGGTTTCCAAATCATTAACCCATACCCCTGTAGAAAGCAGCCGTACCCTGGTTCAACATACACACATCAGTAAACGTTATTCATTACATAAACAGAACTAAAGCCAAAAACCACGATTATCTCAATAGATGCAGAAGAGGCCTTCAATAAAATTCAACATACCTTCATGTTAAAAACTCTCAATAAACTAGATATTGAAAGAACATACCTCAAAATAATAAAAACTTTTATGATATCATACCTAATGGGTAAAAGCCAGAAACACTTCCCTTGAAAACTGCCATAAGACAAGGATGCCCTCTCTCACCACTCTTATTCAACATAGCATTGGCAGTTCTGGCCAGGGCAATCAGGCAAGAGAAAGAAACAAAGGGTATTCAAATGGGAAAAGAGGAAGTCAAAGTGTCTTTTTTTTTTGCAGATGACATGATCCTGCATCTAGAAACCCCATTGATTGAGCCCAAAAGCTTCTTAGGCTGGTAAGTAACTTCAGCAATGTCTCAGGATACAAAATCAATGAGCAAAAATCAAAAGCATTCCTATACACCAACAGAAAAGCAGAGAGCCAAATTATGAATGAACACCTACTCACAACTGCCACAAAGAGAATAAAATACCTAGGAATACAGCTAGCAAGGGAAGTGAAGAACCTCTTCAAGGAGAACTACAAACCACTATTCAAAGAAATCAGAGAGGGCTCAAGTAGATGGAAAAGTAGTCCATGCCTGTGGTTGGGAAGAATCAATATGAAAATTACCATACTGCCCAAAACAATTTATAGATTCAATGCTATTCCCATTAAACTGCCATTGACATTCTTCATTGAATAAAATTAAAATTCACATGAAACCAAAAAAGAGTCAAGACAATCCTAAGCAAAAAGAACAAAGCTAGAGGCATCACACTACCCAATTTCATACTATACTACAAGGTTACTGTAACCAAAACTGCATGGTACTGGCACAAAAACAGGCATATAGATAAATGGAACAGAATATATAACTCAGAAATAAAATTGCACATCTACAACCACCTGATCTTTGACAAACCTGACAAAAACAAGCAATAGGGAAATGATTCCCTATTTAATAAATGGTTTTGGGAAAACTGGCTAGCCATATGAAGAAAATTGAAACTGGATCTCTTCTTTATACTTTATACAAAAATTAACTCAAAATGGATTAAAGACTTAAATGTAAAACACAAAACTATAAAAACCCTAGAAGAAAATTTAGCCAATACCATTCAGGACATAGTCATGGGCAAAGATTTTACAATGAAATCACTAAAAGCAATTGCAACAAAAGCAAAAATCAACAAGTGGGAACTAATTAAACTAAAGAGCTCCTGCACAGCAAAAGAAAAGAGCAGAGACTATAAAACTAAAGGCATCAGAGTGAGTACACAACCTACAGAATGGGAGAAAAATTTTGCAATCTATCCACCTGACAGAAGTCTAATATTCAGAAGCTACAAAGAACTTAAGCAAACTTACAAGAAAAAAAAAAAAGCACAAACAATCCCATTAAAAAGTGGGCAAACGATATGAACAGACACTTCTCAAAAAAAGACATACATGTGGCCAAAAACATATAAAAAAAGCTCAACATCACTGATCCTTAGAGAAATGAAAATTAAAACCACAATGAGATACCATCTCATTCCAGTCAGAATGGTGATTATTAAAAAGTCGAGAAACAACAGATGCTGGTGATGTTGCAAAGAAATAGGAACACTTTTACACTGTTGGTGGGAGTGTAAATTAGTTCAACCATTGTGGAAGACAGCGTGGCAACTTCTCAAAGATTTAGAACCAGAAATACCATTTAACCCAGCAATCCCATTACTGGATATATACCCAAAGAAATAGAAATCATTCTATTATAAAGACACATGCACATGTATGTTTACAGCAGCACTATACACAATAGCAAAGATATGAAATCAATCCAAATGCTCATCAATGATAGACTGGATAAAGAAAACGTGGTACATATACACTATGGAATACTATGTAGCCCTAAACAGGAACAAGATCATGTCCTTTGCAGGAACATGGATGAAGCAGGAAGCCATTATCCTCAGCAAACTAATGCAGGAACAGAATGCCAAGCACTCCATGTTCTCATTTACAAGTGGGAGCTGAACAATGAGAATATATGGACACAAAGAAGGGAACAACACTCACTGGGGCCTGTTGGGGAGATTAGGGGTCATGGAGAGCATTAGGGAAAAGAGCTAATGTATGCTGGACTTAATAACTAGATGATGAGTTGATAGGTGCAGCAAACCACCATGGCATACGTTTATCTATGTAACAAACCTGCACATCCTACACATGTGCCCTGGAACTTAAAAAAAAAAAGAAAGAAATTAAAAAACAACAACAACAACAACAACAACAATAATAATAATAATAATAAGGCAGCCTTACCAGCTAGCACACAATGCTTTTGTATAGTAACTTTTGCCTTTAGTTTTACAGTCTCTGCTCATTTCCAATGTTCCTTATGTTAGTACCCTTTTTCCCCTTCTCCTGCAGTGAAGTTTTTTCATACATTTGAAATACAATTATATTAGCTAATTTTTTGTCATAGTGTGAAATCCATTCTGGCACCCAGTGACCATGCAGTTGATTTTTAAATTTCTTTTCTTACATTAAAGTTTACTGTTTATTCTGTATAGTTCTATGGGTTTTGACAAATGCATGGTGCCGTATATCTATCATTACAGTATTATAAGGAATCGTTTCACCACCCTAATAATTAACCTGTGCTTCATCTATTCAACCTTCCTGCTCACCCAAACTTTCTGTCAACCACTGATCTATTTATACCTCTATCACTTTGCCTTTTCCAAAATGTCATGTAAATGGAAACCAACACTTCAAACAATGATAGAAAGTAATTATGCCCTGGGAGGGATTATAACCAGAGCCTTACCAATTTCGATAATGGTATTTGGGAGTTTTGAGTTGATAAGATTTAAAATAAAATTCTGGACTTGGGTTAAAGCTGTGGTGGATTGAGCCTATGGGAATGTAGACATGGGGCAAATTTATTTGCTTGTGGGATAGATGTGCTTTGAGACCAGAAGGTGGAATGTTATAGGCAAAATATGTCTCCCAGAGATCCTGAAATCTGTAAGTTTTTATTTGTTTGTTTGCTTTGAGGCAGAGTCTCGTTCTGTCACCCAGGCTGGAGTGCAGTGGTGCAATCTCTGCCCCTCTGGTTCAAGCGATTTTCCTGCCTCAGCTTCCCAAATAGCTGGGATGACAGGCACCTGCCATCGTGCCTGGCTAATTTTTGTATTTTTAGTAGAGACAGGGTTTCACCATCTTGGTGAGGTTGTTCTTAAACCCCTAACCTCATGATCCACCCGCTTTGGCCTCCCAAAGTGCTGGGTTTACAAGCGTGAGCCACCACACCTAACCAAGTACCTTATCTTACATGGAATAAGGGATTTTGTAGATGCCTTATCCATAAACTGACCTGATTCATTAAATCAAAGTGATATGATTTAAGAAAAACTCAATTGGCCATTTTTGACTTTGAAGACAGAAGAGAGTTGTATACTAAAGAATATGGGCAGCCATATAGCTGGAAAAGGAAAGAAAAAGGAAAGAAAAGAAAAAAGAAAGACAAAGAAAACCTTGTCAGCACCTTTATTTTACCCCAGTGAGACTCATTTTGGATTTCTGACCTTCAGAACTAGGTATAAGATAATAAATTGATTAGTGTTAAGCCACTAAGTTTGTGGTAATGAAGAAAAAGGAAAGTAATAAAATGTTCATTTGAGTTAACTCTTGTGTAAGGTCTGTGTCTAGTCTCGTGCTTTGCCTGCAGCTGTCCAATTGTTCTAGCACCGCTGTGAAAAACACTACCCTTTCTCTATTGAAGTGTCATTGTGCTGCTTTCAAAGATCAGTTGACTATATTCCCGTCGGTTTATTTCTGGGCTCTCTACTATGTTCTATTGTTTTAAGTGTCTACTACTTTGCCAATGTTCTATTATCTTGATTGCTATAGTTTTATAGTAAGGCTTGAAATCAGATAGGTGATTTTCCAACTTTATGCTTCTGCTGTAATACTGTAGTAGCTAGTCTAAGTCCTCTGTCTTTATATATAAATTTTAGAATTAGTTTGCTCATATATAAAAACAGATTGCTGGAATTTTGAATAGGATTGCACTCAGAGCTAAACATGAATTTAGATTACATTCTTGAAACTAAAGATCAAGTGGGAAGAATTAACATTTTAACAATCTTGAGTCTTTTAACATGGAAGTCCGCAGCCCCCAGCCACAGACCAGTACCAGTCCTGTCCATGGCCTGTTAGGAACCAGGCTGCACAGCAGGAGGTGGCTGGTGGGGGAGCTAGCATTTCTTTCTGAGCTTCACCTCCTGCCAGATCCCCAGTAACATTAGATTCCCATAAGCGCACAAACCCTATTGTGAGCTATGCATGTGAGGGAGCTAGGTTGCACGTTCCTTATGAGAAGCTAACGCATGCCTGATGATCTGAGGTAGAATAGTTTCACCCTGAAACCATCCCCATCATCTGTGAAAAATTTGTCTTCCATGAAACCAGTTTCTGCTGCCAAAAAGACTGGGGACTGCTGTTTTAATACATGCGCATAAGATACTTCTCCATGTATTTATATCTCCTTTAATTCAGAGTTTTGTAGTTTTTCATGTATAAATCCTATACATTTTTTAGATTTGTAGATACTTTATTTTCTTAATTTTTGGTGTTATCTTAAGTAGCATTTTTGTTTTATTTTAAATTCCAATTGTTTATTGCTGGTATATAAAAAAGAAATTAATTTCTATATATTGATCTATATACTGCTACCTTCCTATAGTTGGTTATTAATTCCAGGATCTTTTTGTACATTCTTCAGTGTTTTTACCTAGATTACTATGCCACATATGAATAAATACCATGTTATTTCTGTCCTTAAATTTGCATACCATTTATTTATTTTTCTTGTGTTATTGCACTGTCTAGGACTTCTAGTATGATGTTAAATGGGAATTTTAAGAGAGTACATCTTTGCCTTGTTTCCAACTCAGAAAAAAGCATCAGTCTCTAACTATTAAGTATGGTGTTAACTGTAGGAATTTCATATATACTCTTTATTAGGACAAGGAAGTGTTATGGTATTGCTAGTTTGCTGGGAGTTTTTATCATAAATGAATGTTGAATTTTGTTGCATACTTTTCTGCATGAACTGATATCATTGCATGTTTTTCTTCTTTAATCTGTTAATATGGTGAATTCCAATGATTAGTTTATGAATTTGAATCAGCCTTCCATTCTGGCTTTAATACCACTTGGTTGTGACGAGTTATACTTTTTTGATATTGCTTAACAAACTTTCTAATATTTTGTTAAAGATTTTTGCAGCCGTATTCTTGAGACATATAGGTCTGTAGTTTTGTAACAATTTTCTGTGGTTTTTGTAAGGCCGGTTGCCTTGCTGGGAGCCCGGACGCACCCCTCCCCCACCTTTTCCCTTTCACAAGCCCCGAGCAAGCTCAGACATGCTCGGGCGTGTTCCCTTCTCCCTTGCT
>PVKP010035705.1:0-23047 GCA_004027715.1 Plecturocebus donacophilus | reverse complement strand
CCAGCCTTGTTCCCTTGCTGGGGAGGAGTTGTGATCCCTTGTTGGAGGAGAGGTGTTCTGGTTTCGGGTGTTTCCATCCTTTTTGCGCTGATTTCTTCCCATCTTTGTGTATTTATCCTCCTGTCGTCTCTGTAGTTGCTGACTTTCAGACTGGGCCTCTGAGTGGACGTCTAGTTTGTTGATGATGAAGTTGTTTCTGCTTCTTAGTTTTCCTTCTAACAGTCTGGCCTCTCTGCTGTAGGACTGCTGAGGTCCACTCCAGGCCCTTCTTCCTGGGGATCACCTACAGCAGCCTCTGCACCCTCACTGGGAGCTGCAATCCTGAGCTGCTCCTATGCGGCCATCTTGGATCGACCTCCATAACTTTTCTTAATAATGATATTTTATTTCATTTACTAATAAAGAAAAAAAGGTGTTTTTCTAACTTGCTGGGATATGCTGTTTTCCAGCTATTTCCTTTCAGCCATCCTAGAAAACATCATCTTGCAAGATTCCATCTTTTTCTTTTCTTTTTAATGATTACCTTAATTCCAGCCTTGTTTTCTTTTCATTCTTTCAAAGAAGAGGAATACAAGGCCAGGTGCGGTGGCTCACGCCTGTAATCCCAGCATGTTGGGAGGCCAAGGCAAGTGGATCAGAGGTCAGGAGATTGAGACCATCATGGCCAACATGGTGAAACCCCATCTCTACCAAAAACAGAAAAATTAGCTGGGCATGGTGGCATGCACCTGTGGTCCCAGCTACTTAGGAGGCTGAGGCAAGAGAATCGCTTGAAACCAGGATGCGGAGGTTGCAATAAGTCAGGATTGCATCATACACTCCAGCCTGGTGACAGAGCGGGACTCCATCTCAAAAAAAAAAGAAAAAGAATACAAATTCAGTGCCTGAAACAATAATTTTAAAAAGCCAAGATGAATTAAAGGCATAAACCGAAGCCTTACTTTTCAATGATGGAAGAGAACTGTCTCTTTTCTTTCTCCTATAGAAATGCTTTTGTCTTTCAAAACACCCAGACAGCTGAACAAAATAGCAGATTCTGTTCCAAGAAGTCTAGCTCTAATTCTGTTGTTTGTACTTCTGAAGTGTAAAATCCATAGCAGTTATACAATTTAGTGTTTAATTCTTTTATCAATGCTTTCATCAATCATAAATGCTATTTGATAAATTATTTGACTACTGTTTGGCAAAAAATACATGCCCTTCACCTGCAACACTTTAATGCAATTTGCCCTTGGCTTTTTTTTTCTTTTTTGCCCTTTTGTTTTTGGTTTTTGTTGTTCTTGTTTATTGTTTTTGTACTTTAATGAATTTAATAGGTGATGAAAATCTGTGGTTACAGTCAATACTGCATCTAATATTAAGAGTTAAATAAGATCTTGTATCTCATTTAGCTAATATAACGTTCTTTCAGATCCTCCTTAAATCAAGGCACAGAACTGCATCCTGGAATATTGGGAGCGCATGGAGTTTGACCTCTGAGTGGCCTCATCATTTGCTGTTTTTAAGAAATTGAGGGAATTTCCCCAAAAGACTGCTGATGTTCTTTCTATTAATAGCTCTAAACTTCTCTGATGCTCCCTGATTTTTCAGAGTTCTGTCCCATCTGTGTACCCATCATCTTTACTGATTTGACAAAAGTTAATTTCAGTGAAATGTACTCAAAACAAGCTTATAAAGGCTAGTTCTCCTTCCACAGAAGTGTTTCTAGAGCTACACAGATTCACCAGGGGTTTGATGTCTAATGAAAACTCTCATGCAGTTTTCCATGATGTGAATTGGCCCCAGTAAGTCCACTTCTGTTCCTGCTGCCAAACACCTGACAGTCTGATAAATTAGAGAGGGAAAGGAGTAATGTCTGAGTTATAAAATCTGGTTTTTTGGCTGGGTGTGGTGGCTCACATCTGTAATCCCAGCACTTTGGAAGGCTGAGGCAGGCAGATCATGAGGTCAGGAGTTCAAGACCAGCTTGGCCAACTGAAAATCCCATCCTACTAAAAATACAAAACTCAGCCAGGTGTGATAGCAGGCACCTGTAATCCCAGCTACTCAGGAGGCTGAGGCAGAAGAATCGCTTGAACCTGGGAGGCAGAGGTTTTAGTGAGCTGAGATCATGCCACTGCACTTGAGCCTGGGCAACAGAACAAAACTCCATCTCCACAAAAGAAAAAAATTAATAATAAAATCAATTCTGAGTTTTCTTGAATATCTACTGTATGCCTAACACTGCTATTTACTTTATTTGCATCATCACATACAGTCATCAACAATTCTGAGTGGATATTATCCTCATTTTACAGATGGGAAAATCCAAGACTCAGGGAAGTTGTCTACCTTGCACTAAGAGTGGCAAGCTAGGATTTGCACTCAGCACTATCATCTCCCAAGCCAGGGCTCTTAACCACACCACCATTTTTCTCCTCTTCAATTCCTATGTTTTCCTCTATATAGTAGCATCTAAACTCCAAATATGACTTATTTTGTTTATATTTTGGGGACAAGGTCTTGCTATGTTGCCCAGTCTGGTCTTGAATGTCCAGGTCTCTAGTGATCCTTGTGCCTCAGCTCTAAATAGCTGGTACTACAGTGGATGCCACTGTGCCCAGCTAAATGATTTTGGACTATGGTGGATGCCACCACCCAGCTAAATGATTTTGAAACAGTCACTGCTTTAGAATTCCCTTGGAGAATTTAAATTATTAAGAATGTTTTAAATAGATTGGAACTTGCTGACAGTGACAATTGTTTCGTCAGCATCTTCGCAGTCTTTGACAATGCTTCACTCCAAATCACAAAACTGACATCAAGGAAAATATTTTGCTCAAATAGTGTGCTCCTGTGCAAAACTCTTACTGAATGTTTTTTAGGAGAATCAGCGCAAAAACAGGCTAGTGAAATCACCTGTGTATGCAGATTGATTTGCTTATTCAGCAAATTGGTATTGAGAATCTGCCATGTACTAGGCTATGTTCTGTCAGGGAGATGACAATGACCAAGGCAAGGATCCTGCATACATGGAGCTTTCTTTCGAATGGGGAGCAGTGACTCTGTGCACATGAGGACAGGGTAAGCTAGTTCAGCTCACCAGGCTCTGGAAAAGCCATGAGCATTAAAACAAAAATATGCTTTTAAGCCAGTAGAAACCATGCTATTTCTTATAAAAATAAGAATTTTTTAAAAGGATTTAGAAATGAATGATATTATTCCCTAAAAGCCTTTATCCTTATATGCTATTTTAGCCCTTTAAATTTTTTCAAAAAATGCCGGACATCATCAGGTAACCTATTGGAAACCAAATGGAAAGCATTATCTTGAAGGTTTTCAGAACCACACTTCACCAACTCCTGCAAAACACATATAGGTTTTAAAATTTCCAAGAGGCCAGGCACAGCAACTCACACTTATAATCCCAGCACTTTGGGAGGTGAAGGCAGGAGGATCTCAAGGCCAGGAGTTCAGGACCAGTCTGGGCAACATAGTAAGACCCATCTCTTAAAAAAATTAGCGAGGTGTGGTGGTGCTCACCTGTGATCCCAGCCACTCTGGAGGCTGAGGTTGGAAGATCACTTGAGCCCAGGAGGTTGAGGCTGCAGTGAGCTATGACTGTGCTACTGCACTCCAGCCAGGGAAACAGAGCAAGACCCCATTGCTAAACAAAAAATAAGAATAATTTTTCAAAAAGTCCCAAGAAGACAAAGAAATTGCTCAAGAGAATGGAGGAATTTCCACCTGAGGCTAGACCAGCCTTCTACAAAAGAACTCAACAGTCTTAAAAAACAAAGATCAAAAAGAAAAAAAAAAGTAATAGCTGTCCTCCCCTTCCTTTTTAATAATAACATACTATTTACAAAGGGCCTGTCCACAAATTATCATTTAGTTTTCACAGGCACCTGTAAGGTAAGTATTATTATCCCCAGTTTATGGATAAAGTGAGAAACAAAGACTTCAGAGTAAGCAAAATGTCAAGAAATTAACACATACCAGAGCCAGATATTGGATCCAGGTCCTCCAATTTTCTGGCTTTTGCTTCTCCACAGCTGTTTTGCTGTGTGTTACCAAAACCCCAAACATTCAGAATCGGGTTTCCAGTGGAAATGATAGAGTCCGAGGGTTTAAGAATGAGTTAGACACTAGGAGATGCTAAAGGAAAATGGAGGCCCTGGGTGTCAGTCCTCGATTTTGGTGGCAAGTTGAAGGGCCAATCTGCCATTGACTTGCTGCCCCTGCCAGGTGCTGCCCCCTGGATTCCATGGCAAATTGGCTTTTCTACCTCTCATCTTAGGCCTTCTCTCAGTCTTAGAAAGCACTGAATAAAGCTGCACTCTAGCCCTCTAGAAGTCTTTTTTATTTGAAATTATCTGTTTAATTCACATGTGAACATTCCTGATGCCTTGGGTCTGAATATCATAAAAGTATAAACTCTATTAGCAATGATTATGGCTTATTCATCTTTATCATATCAGCACTTTGCATAGCACAGTATAGAAATGCATTAAAAGGAAGTTGCATTGAAATTTTTGTAGTTTTTGTGATTTTGTAACTTCGAACACTGAGATGTTTATTTCTGTCCTGACATTTAGGTTGGAGAGACAATCGGCATCAGTGAAGAGATTATGGGTCTGACCATCTTGGCTGCTGGAACCTCCATCCCTGATCTTATCACCAGTGTCATAGTGGCCCGGAAGGGGTTAGGGGACATGGCCGTGTCCAGCTCTGTTGGAAGCAACATTTTTGACATCACTGTAGGGTGAGTAGAGACAGTTGTACAAAGGTGCGTACCAGCTCCACCACTGTATTTGTCTTCCTAGAAGCTGGAAAGACATTACCAGGATCTCTGAGCCTAAAACTAACCAATACCACTAGAGTAAAGACTGAGAATACCATTCTGTTTCCCCAATTCTATTTCTCATTTCAGAGAACTTAATAAAAAATAAATCATCCCTACACAAGCAGAAACACATACCTCCATACAGAATGGATATTTTAGAAAATACTTTAGGAGAATTCCACTTACATAACAGCATTCAAGTGGAACTGAGATACCATGATAGCTTCATGATAAAAATGTTCACATTCTAATTTTAATTAAAGTCCCCACCAGCCTAAGGTAAGATTTGGATTTTAAGGCAGATTGGGACAAACATAGGCCTGCCATATATATCCTGTCTCCTGTCCTGTCTTGGAAAATGCTGACAGTCTTGACATTACCATTTGTTTATCTGTACTGGTGAAGATAGTATAGGTTTTTTGTTTTCCTTTTTTAAGAGATGGAGTCTTGCTCTGTCGCCTGGGCTGGAGTACAGTAGCACAACCTCGGCTCACTGCAACCTCTGCCTCCTAGGTTCAAGCAATTCTCCTGCCTCAGACTCCCAGATAGCTGGGACCACAGGTATATGCCGCCATGCCCAGCTTATTTTTTACTTTTTTTTTTTCCCTCACTTTTTAGTAGAGACAGGGTTTCACCGTGTTGTCCAGGCTGGTCTTGAACTCCTGAGCTCAGATGATCCTCCTGCCTCAGCCTCCCAAAGTGCTAAGATTACAGGCATGAGCCACCATGCCCGGCCGATATTCTAGATCTTTTGAAAGCCAGAAGGTAAGATTTGTTCTTGCAGGGAAACAAACGTGACCTCTCAATATGAATAATCACTAAAGTGAATCAGATTGGGGAGAAATACTGTTATCAATACCATTTTATTTAACTTGTCAAAAGCAAAAGTAGTCTGACAAATAACCTTGAACATCAGTACCCTGAGAAAATAAGACATAAGATGTTATCCTTATGTTTCCAGGAGTACTGGACTCCTAACACTTGAGTTTGGAACCTCAATAAGAGCACCTACTTTCCCATTAAATATCTGGAATATTGTTCTTACACCTTTTCATGACCATTAATATTTTTCATTCATTGTCTACCATGTGCACTGTATCTACACTTTTCTCCATTTAAGCCACACAATAATTCCATTAGGTATGTATTATCAACCCTATTATTCAGATTAAAAAAAAACCTAAAGGGCCCAGAGTTCACACAACTAGTAAATGAGGTAGCTAGGATTTGAACAAAGAGTCTGTGCTATCAGTGTCAGCACTCTCTGTACATAGGACTCTGCTGTGAGTGTCCACTGTCTGAACCACATGTGAGCCCCCACTGAAGAGCTCGCCGTGCTTGTCTGCCTGGAAAACTCTGACTTATCCTTTAGTGACAAACTTAAATCCTGATTTCTCCGATTCTCCTGGGCCTGGCTTGGAAGTTCTTGCCCCTATGAATTCTCTGTACATCTTACTCTTATTGTGATATATCTGCCTGCTAGACTGTGCATCCCCAAGAGCAAGAACTCATCAGAGCTTACTACGTTGCTATCCTTGGTAGTTGTTTGACAAATGTTTGTGGGATGGATGGGTGAATAAATGAATGAATGCCTTAAAAGGTGTATGTTTTGAAGGAAGTTGTCCCTCCTGTAAACAGTGTTTCTCAAATCTGTGGTCCATATATTCATGGTAGTGTTCTTGGACAAACTCTTATAAAAAAAAAAAAAAAGTAATGTTCTATAGTATGTTATAAAGAATTACAAGATGCTTTTTTGTTCATTATTCTTAAATTGTATACACACACACACACACACACACACACACAAATGGAAGTTTAAAGAAAAATCACTCCTAATCCTATTACCCAGAAACAATATGTATGTGCTCTTCCATATATTTCACAAAGTTTTCTTAATAAAATATTCAGTTTTGTCTTCTTGGAAGGCTTTTATTTTTCCATTTTAAAGCAATATATGCCTGGCATAGAGAGGCATCTGTGAATAAATTAGTAAATCATATCAACCATTTTTCTAAGACTCTTTATACCTCTCATAACATTTTGTGGCTTCAAATATTCTCTTGATATTTTGTTTTTCGGTGGTTTTATTATTATCACTTAGTAGGATTTTTTTGCTCTGGGAGTTTTGATGAACACCTTTATGCACGAAAACATCCTTTTTTAATTATTTTGTTAGGATAAATTCCTTTTAGCAGTATTAATGAACTAAATATTTTGGACGTCTTAATGGCTATTCATGTACTTTGTATATTTCTTTTCCAAAATGTTATTTCCCAAGAATTTATACCAGCTTACAACATTTTTGACAATGCATCGTGATGTCATTAGCAATATATTAAGTGTAAAGTTTCCTCATAGCTTTGCCAGCATTTTCCTTATGGTTCTAAAATTAACATATACTCAGATTTAGAAAATAAAAACAAACAGTAACTCACCACCCTTTTTTAATTCTTGTGTATTTCACATGATTGAAATTACATCGCTTTTTGTGCATATGTATGCATCTTTCATTTTTAGCTTAGAATTATATTATGGTTATTTTCTTGTATCATTCTAAGCTTGTGATTTTAAACAGCTATACAATATTACATTTACTTATTTGCTATTTAACCAGTTCTCTAATAATAGAGGTTATTAGAGATACCCAGTTTTTTATCATTCAAAGTAACATTGAAATGATCATTTTGCTGAGTAAAGTTTCATCTACATTTTAAATGAGTTTTATACTTAATTCCTGACAATAGAATTGATAGAGACCAAAAGGCATAAAAAGTGTCATTTTCCCCCAAAAGGTTTTTGCAAGCCACTTGTATTGCTATCAAACTCAACTTCACTAGAAGAGTGAGAGTGAGAGTGAGTGAGAGTGAGAGTGAGTGAGAGAGAGAGAGAGAGAGAGAGTGTGTGTGTGTGTGTGTGTGTGTTTTAATAAGAATAAAACGTGGTTTGGTCTTTTCTTTACAAGAGATGGAAGAAGTTTCCCGTACAAGTTCCTGTCAATGGCGCTCATTTTGGCATCATTCCCACTCTCAGGCCCTCTCCTTCCCTTTTCTGACTTTTCACTGCTGACCCCAGGATGCCAGGGCTGCCTCCTCTTGCTGAGAACTGGAATTACCCCCTTGTTCCCTGGCTTGGAACCACTCCTGGACAAGTTCACATAAGGAAGCAGCCCCTGGCCAGCTTCTAGTGGGCAAAGTGCCTGTGCTGATCCCTACAAGGCAGTCACATCAATCACTTCAGCTTGGCCCAGGTTAACATATGCACCCAGTTAGGGGCTGCATGTGCCAGGCCTGGAATTGCAAAGATCCACACTGCATGGGCTCTGCCTTCTAATGCCCTCTCTCCAGCAGAGGAGGCAGATGAGTAAACTCACTGCCCCTTTCACTCTCATTATTTCTCTTTTCCTTTGGAGAACATAATGTTTCCAAAGAGTACCTCCTCTTCCACACCCTGAGACTAAGCCTAAACTGAACCTCCCTTAGCTATTTTCGTCGTGCAGAAAGCTTGGCCAGCCAAGTAGGTATCTCTTAGCCACCATGCTATCATTAGGCTGGTGGGTAGAGCCGGATACCTATCACTAGCCACTTGAAAATGTCCATGTCCCCTGAGCCCTGCACTACCAGCCATCTTCCTTTCCCAGAGTTCTAGTCAGCTCTTGTGGTATCCTGGCAACTAGCTTTCCTGAGGGCTTTCAGAATCACCACTCTGGATAGGAAACGTAGGATATCCTCAGATTTTAAAAGCTGAATGAAAAGAGAGAAAACAGGTATAAAAATATAACGTTTTTTTTAAACATACACCAAAAATGGAAGACACTGTCTTCCTTAAATCTTTCAGAAAGACCAATTTTTCATCAATTGACGTCTTTCCCAGAATAAACTTCAGACCCCCACCACCGTCATTTGATTTCACTTGCCTTTAGACTGTCATTGCTATTCTTTGTCTCCATTTTTTTTTTCCCATTTTCACCACCCATTTCTAACAGCTTTTTTATACCTGCCTACTCCCTTCACCCTGTGCAAATCCTGCCATTCACCTTTTTGGGACAGAAAGCAACATTCTAATCTCAACTAGGAAGGAAACAAAATAATTTCCAATCAAATTCGCAAATGCAGAAATCACCTACAGCAGTCATGTGTTTGATGTCTGACTGTTCCCTCTGTTCTGAATTCAGTCAGGACATGGACAAAGGTTTTTAAAGTCTGGGCCAACCACACCCAAGACATAGTGAACCTAACGAGACACCCTTTTCAGATTAGAGTTCCTGAGAACGTAATGTTAGGTTGTTTGCCTTCTTCAACGCGTCTGACTACTCCCTTGTCTTCCCACTCCCCTCTGCCCTGCTTTGCTCCTGCACAGGCTCCCACTGCCCTGGCTCCTGTACACCATCCTTCACAGATTCCAGCCAGTGGCTGTCAGCAGCAATGGCCTCTTCTGTGCCATCGTCCTTCTCTTCATCATGCTGCTCTTCGTCATCCTCTCCATTGCCCTCTGCAAGTGGCGAATGAACAAAATCCTGGGCTTCATCATGTTTGGCCTCTACTTTGTGTTCCTGGTGGTGAGCGTTCTCCTAGAAGACAGAATTCTTACATGCCCCGTCTCTATCTAGCAGGAAAAGCCATATCTTGCACCAACAGCATGAATGGTCCCTCCCCACTCTCGGCTCTGGGCTCCTTGACCTCTTGAGAAGAGGCAGCTGGCACATAGCCCTGGGTGCCAAGCGTCCCTCCTTGGTGGATTTGAGGAGAGATGGATTCACACTGGGCCCATTCACTTCACAACAGGCTGCTTCCACCTTGCCTACCAATATGACTTCACATAAGAGACAAAGAGAACCGTCATTCTGGGGCTTCTCCCCATTCACCACTGACAGGTACTCCTCGCTGGTCGGAGGTACATTCGATGAAAACAAGGACAGAGGCTATATATATATATATATATATATACCTATAAATATACATATTATAAATATACGCACATGGACACACAAATCCTGCCTGTTCCTGTACTATACCTCTTCTTCCATACCTATAGATTAGTACATACCTGTAAATAGACACAAAGAAAAATTATATATATATATATATAAAATCAGATATATATATATATATATATATATATCTAAGTACAAATGCATCTTTTCAGGGATAGCTATAGTATATTTATAGTACTTATTTGAAGAGGGGCATCAACCTGCAGTCTGGGCTTTACCTCTTAAGTGCAAGAGGTGAACTAATGGAACCAATAGACAAAGGTAGCATTGCTGTGACCTTCAGCCTACCTTGAACTTGCTGGGGTCCTGGTAAGGTAGATGGTTTAGGGAAATAGTTTGCAGGGAGGAGGGCTTAGTGGAGAAGGTCCGTAGGGGCCCTGAGCTGAGCCTTCCGAAACATTCCCATAAGCAAAACAGGGAGGCTATCTGCCCACCTCCATCAGAGTACCCTGACTGAGAAACTCGGGGTATTTAGGACAGACAGAGATAAAAACACAGACCAGGTGGACGCTGGTTTGGGGAAGCGGGGAAGTAACAACCAGGGTTGGGTTTTTGTTTTGTTTTATTCTTATATTGTCCCAGCATGCAAGTAGAATATATGACTACAAACCAAATTAGTGCTTTTTCTAGGACAGCAAGACTATATAAACTGAACCTGTATTCTTCCAGCGCATGTCCCATTATCATTAAAAGAACGGGGGTAAATTTAGCTCTGATTATCATTTAGATATATTTTGATGCTAAGGGCTGCCAAGAGAGCTTAGATGTGTGATAAGAAATCATCCAGTAGAGGTGCTTAGTGGGCCTTACCACCTAATGGGATGTAAGGGCATAGTTCTTCAAAACGTTTTCCAATGTAGTCATAAAGGGCTTTAGTGTCTGCAGAAATCATTATTCCCAATAGCACTAAATTAACTCTGATCAGCACTGCCTTGGTTGAGGCAGCTTAGAGGTGCTTGGAAAGGCATTTGCACACTCAGTGCACCCCAGGAAGGTTTCTGAGTGCTAGGTCAAGTCGTACCAGGACCGGGCTTTGGTTAAAGTTCTTGTAATATCTGTGTCTCTTCTTCCATCAGGACCCCATCTGGGACTCTCTCTAGTTTTTAGAGTACACTGTATTTGATAGCTTCCTTACACAAATTTCAAGCTATTTATTCCAACAATTTGATTTTTTGATTTTGCTCTTTACATGGAATAGTTTAATTTCATGCATTCAGTGCCCC
Source organism: Plecturocebus donacophilus (assembly GCA_004027715.1). Taxonomy (NCBI): domain Eukaryota; kingdom Metazoa; phylum Chordata; class Mammalia; order Primates; family Pitheciidae; genus Plecturocebus; species Plecturocebus donacophilus. Next base: position 12,009 of record PVKP010035705.1, on the reverse strand, counting down.
CAAGTTCTAAACGACATCTTGTATGATTTCTAAGATCTATGTCAGTAGAAAATAAAACCAGCAAGGGGGAAAAAATAGGCAAACTAAATCAATGAAGAACTGTGTAGATTGCTTATAACTATTACAGAGGGAAAAAAAAAAAAAACAGTGTTTTTATTTCTCTAAGTCATGCTTTTCCTTAAAATCAATCAAAAAATTGAATCAAGGATGGTTCATTATTCTGTACTCATCCTGTGTCTAAGATGGTACAAATGGCATGTGGGAAACTTCACCATGTGTGTTCCCATCTCCAACCTATTCTGTCATTGAAGCCTGCTATGATTTTGTTGTGAGCACATACCTCTTAACATGGGAAGATAGCATGCAGAACTCACAGCGGAGTAAGAGGAACGGTAACCTGACAGCCCCAGATCAAGCTCAATATTCCTTCCAGAAAACCTCAGCTCACCCCACAGACCATGGCAATAACAGGAAGTGCCCATCATTGCTCTTCACCCAGAAGCAAAATGCACTTTAAACCGGAAGCCCCCTGGGAAAACAAGAAATCAAGATGGCTGCCAGTGGGAGGCTGGCTTTCAGGTCTCTCCAGCTCGGCAGAGTGGGGTCTTCAGATGTGTGACAATGCCTGCCAAGACATGGAAACACCATCCAGTAGAGGTGCTTAGTGGGACCTGCCACCTAATGGGAATGAATTGCATCCATCGAGTTAGGACTTTGTCCTGGGGCAAGAACTTGTGCTGCTTCCTTAGAGTGAAAGAATGAGGAAGTGAATTTTACGTTTAAAAACTCCAGTTGTTTTCCCTGTGTATTTCCTGAAGGGAAGCAAAGTTGGCTATTGTGAGAATTTTATGTTATTGACTGGTGTGTTGTTTGAAAGAAGGTTGAAGTAGCAGACCGACTCAACTGCTAACAGACTATGTAAAACCAAAGTTGAAGGCGACCTGGTGCCACCCTCTTCTTATTCCTGATCCTCCCCTGCTTCCTCACTCCCTCCCATTTATTCCCAACTCACAGTGAAGGCTGATCCAAGCAGCTGTGGTACCCTTGGTTTGTCTGGGAGCTCCACTTCACAGGAAGTGTTGTGGTCTTCCATGTGAAATTGCATTTGAGAAGACAGTATTTCCAAGCCCAGTTCCCACCTCAGTCACGTGCAGTAAGCCTGACCTACAACAGCACTGCTCCCTCACTGCATGGGACACAAGTGATTCCACAGCCTGCCCTTGCTTTTCCTTCATTTCTGTGTCTGTGAGTAAGTGGTTATGTGTTGGGCTAGGGTCAATTCAGAGAGATGTGCACAGAATGCAACAATGGGTCTTTAAACCATTCAAATCATTGGCATAATTATAAGAACTTTCCACATTATGGTTCCCGAGCAAGTCATCTCTAACTCCTTTTCCTGCATGCCTGTGTATATACATATAAAAATATACATATATCTTTATAGTAGATCTATATGTACACATATAATATGACTTACATCATCACCCTATCACATTCAGGATTCTAAAGCAGGGAGCATCAAGTTTGCCAAAGTCAAGGAAAAGGAAAGTCATGCACACAAACCAAAGGGAACATTGCTTCCTGATTTCATAAGGTGGTTTTGTTCCATGCACATATATATACAAATATACATGTATGTACCCATATTTCCCCACCCTAAGAATATCAATTTATAGCCTTAAGGAAATGGTCAGCCATAACCCTAATGCTAATATAGAGGCAAAGAACACACAACAGAAAATACAGAACAAAAATTTAGACTGCAGATACTCTCTTTGCTTCTCTGGAGCAGAGTATAAAAGATATCAGCAATTCAAGAGCCAACATTGTACTAATCAATCTAAAATAAAACAAGTTGCACACAAATGATTTCATTTACTCACAGCAAACCAAGCAGGTCTTGCTTGCTGTCACCGCCTGCCCTCCCCCATACTTCCAAGGCCGCAGCTTGGCTCAAACTGACAGTTCCCAAATAGAAACTCCTAAATTGCATCTGAGAATACCCATGCTATCTCCAGCTGCCCTCTGAACCTGATCAGATCCTGATGAACTGAAACTGAAGATTAGATGGTGTTTATGCAGCTTCCCAGGATCTAAACTGAGTCAGGCAGTGACTCAGTTTACAGAGCAGTGCTGTGTGCCGGGACTAAGGGATGGAGTTTTTTATATACTTGGCAGGTGCAGCAGAATGTCCTAAAGCTTGCCCAGGAGATTATAAGTGGCAGAGACTGTTTCACATTCAGGGAAAATGCTTTGTAAGGCTTCTAACAGGTGTCACCTGACAAGGGCCATTATAATGTATTTTATAGGGAAGACATGAATCAGGTGGTTTGGAGCCCTTTCAGCAAAACACAGCTGCCTCGCTGATTAGACATTTGACAACGTTAATGTACATCCATTCCTGGGCAGGGAGAGAGTTGGCAAACTCCCCACCACTGCACATAGCCTCTGGATCAGTGAGAGAAGAGAGGAACTGCCAAGGGAGCCCACCCCCAGACCACTTTAACAAAAAGTTGACCAAAGAAATGACATCTGGTACAGCAGCTGGCCAGACAGAGTTGAAGAAGATGGAACTTGTGTTAAATGTTCTGCAGAAATTACTGCGTTGGACTAACAGGGGTCTGATGGCAAGCATTTCAGATCATGACAGTGTGCTTTCCTCCCCACATCTACTAACCACACACTCAAACCCCCCACACACAAGATTATGTGGATGCCATGCTTCTTTGCACCCGGACAGATTGTTTTTCCAGTAAGTAGGTGGCAGCTCTGTTCGAGAAGAAGAAACAAAGTGAAGCTGTTTTCAGGATGATTTCTGGAGAAAACAACTGTCTCCCGAGAGCATAAAAGGCAATACTCATTCTTGCTAAGCCAGATCTTCCTTGACCATCCAGCTTAACATTTTTAAAAGATGCATCCTCCACCCCTATACCTCTCTCAACAATATTGTCTTCAATTACTAGGTGAGGCCTTGTCATTAAGAGAGGGTTAGGGGAAAAAAATAGAGTAAGAAAAAGGAAGAAAGGAGGTATTAATTTCCTAGGATTCCCAAGAAAACAAGCGTCACATTGAAATATATCCCTATGTAGTTTAAAATGGTTACAAATATCAGGCTATGTTTAGCCAATTACAAGAGCCCATATAGTTTTGGATTTTAAAAAAAATAAAAAATAAACCTTCTCAGGAAGACCTTGGGAAAGAAAGGTAACCCTGCCCTGTTCCACCATCTATTTACGGTTAGGTCTCTGACTCTGCCTCTATCTTTGCGTTTCATTTTTAATCTCACAGCTTCATATTTTTTTGAAATAAATAGCAAACAAGAAAAGCAATAAAGGAACTACTCACAACTGGCTCAACCCTATTACTTATTACTCCACCATGGCAATATTCCTTTCACTTCACTGGGAGCTTTGGACCCGCATAGGCTGTGGCATATAATCGCCAGGAGCAGGTAGGAGTCTGTCTGTAGAAATTATAGGCTCACTCATGTTTGCTCTGGAAGGAATCTGTTTTCCATGCTGACTCCCCCCAACTAATGTACGCACAGGCATTTTACATGCCTTCCTCTCACATGGGGCGCCAGCCTTGCTCAGAACCACCCAAACTCCACAGAGGTCTTTAATATGGTTAGGGACAAATTTCTTAAGAAAATAGTGAGAAATGGCTACAAAGGACAAGCACATCTACAAGTCAGACAGCATTTGAGAGGCAGAATTGACCCTGCAATTATGACGGGATAGGCAACTGTTGTTAAATTAGCATACAAATAGTAAGGAACTTTATAGAGCACCCTATTATCTCAGCCAAGCACTTCTACTAGATGATTCATTACAGAGTGGAAAACCTAATTGATTTTTTTAAAACAGACAAATATCTAAGTCTGAAAGAACACCACGGAGTTTGAGTAGGCTCCCACCAAAGATTTCATTCCATTAAGAGGGTTTGTCTAGCCTATAACCCTAATCCAAAGGATAGTCCTCTTACAGGGGAGAGTCCAGCATAAACGCTGGTGTGACCCAGCTCAATGTTTAACAACTATCAGCATCAAAGACAGTCTCCAAGGTTAACCCAAACCCCTCCACTTAATGACTTAACCTTTTTTTTTTTTTTGGCAAAAAATAACTGCATCTGGGCACTCTTCACTCTTTGCCCTAGACATAGTTAGAAGTCACCACTATGTGACTCTTTACCTATCGTCATTAAAAGTATCTTTAGATTTTTATTTCTGAGTCTTTTAACCCTCTTAATAATTCTTATAGTTCCTCTCTAAGCCTTTTAAAATTCTTTGTATTGTTCTTAAATGATGAAACCTAATGACTAATCAGGACACAAGGATAAGGTCTGAACAGTGTTCAGCTATACTGGATGTGGCATGACCATGAAGCCCTGGTGAAGTCAAGGTCACACACTGTTTTTAAGGTCATTACGTCATAATCTCAGACTCACAAGGGACTCAATCAGGGAGACACCACTTTAGATTACTCCAAAACTCTGGGCCTGCACTTACTAATTTATCAAGAGGAATCAGTATTTTTATTTTGAATATGGAATTGGGGGAAATAGTTGGCTCTCCACTTATTAACTAGTACTGCAGTGTGTATACATCCTTTTGTGTGGTAGGTTGGATAGGACTTTTCTCATCGACTAGGGTTCACCAAAAGGATGGGAATTTGTTTCTGCATTCTTACATATTGGGTTGCATATTCCTTCATAATGGATCCGTAAGTAACTAAGGCCTTGGAGACTAACAGTTCTCTAAAATACTCAGCTAACCAAAAGAAAATATTTATTTTTTAAATCATGTCATGGAAAATAGAAAAGTGAAAAAAGTCTGAAACCCTGAATAAAATTATTTTAAAAATGAAATTACATGCATGAATTAAGGATCGATAACTTCTTGCCATTTAATTAAACAAATCTCCAATTCTTCTCATCAGAATAAAACTGAAGGACAATGGATGCCTTTTGGGTTTTTTAATTTTTTAATATTGCACTTTATAGTACTTCATAAGACAACTGTCTTAATTAAAGCCATAAAATACCAATAATACATATATTCAGGGCTTCTGAATATAGTCAATCGATAAGCAGTCCATGAGTCATTCCTGTTTTGTATTGTTTGTTGTAAATTGGTGTTGATCTGTTCTATTTTTTATTACCTACAATTATTGTTCTAGGCAATTCTAATCTACTTATAAATTTTAGATGTGTGGTTTAATAAAACTGAAAAATAAAAGAAATTATTCATTTCACAAAAGCATTCTTCATTCTCAAAATAGCTTATTCAGTTTCTTTAAATAGCAAGTTCTAATACTACATGGAAATTATTTTAAAATTATAGATTGTTTTTCAGGAATCCATTTTGTTATGTAAAGCAAGGTTCACCCATATGGAGAGTGAAATAGATACTTAGCAAACCTATACTTGGGAAATGTAGGGTGTGTTTGAGCTTTAATATAAATACAGGATGGGTCTAAGAAGTTCCCTTATAAAAATGGCAGATAGAGATAAATAATTTCTTATGCCTAAATTATTAATCTTCCTTGAGAGGACATGTAAAACAGCATACTTCATAATGAATTGGTGGTTTTTTTCACCCCTCTGCTAAAATACACAATTTCTAACCTAGCATGGTACACTGTTTACAAACACATATAAAGTTGTCCCTACAACTAAAACTTTAATGTTTCACTTCATCACAAATTTTTATAAATTTTTCTTTAACAGACAGGGTCTTGCTCTGTCACCCAGGCTAGAGTGCAGTGGTGCAATCATAGCTCAGTGCTGTCTCGAACACCTGGACTCAAGCAATCCTCCCACATCAGCCTCCTGAGTAGCTGGGACCTCAGGCACATGCCACCATGCCTAATTTTTTGTTGTTGTCAAGAGACAGGGTCTCCCTCTGTTACCCAGGCTTGTCTCAAACTCCTGGGCTCCAGAGATGCTCCTGCTTTGGCCTCCCAAAGTGCTAGGATTAAGGGCATGAGCCACCATACCCAGCCCTTTTATATCATTTGAATGAAAGTAAAATAATGACTAAAAAGCACTCAATAGTCTAGAAATATCTGCCAGAACTGGGTACCTAAATTATCTATATAGAGTAAACATAGGTACTAAATTGGACAGCCCCATCAATTTTATGCTTAAATGGCCAATTTGCACTAAAGAAAGGGTATCTGAACCAAAGGCCAGTGATATTCCTCTGTTGGAGGTTGTTCTGTGGTCTAAAGAGTTTCTCTAAAGGGCTGAGACTCTATTCAGAAGAGGGAGCCTCTGTTACCAAATTGCCCTATTGAGCCCTGCATACAAAGTTCATGTATATGCCCTGCATCTAGCCTTGATATTTCTCAAGTCAGAAACCTCTGGAAGCAACAGCTTCCACCTTCAAGCAATCCACAGATTCAAAAAGCCATCAAATTAAGAATAGCAAAAGTTACCTTCCTGATTCAGTGAAGTTGCTGCTAGCACTAAAGGAAAGAGAAATTATACTTTTGTTCTTCAGACATGGTTAAAACAGGGATGATGTTGTCAACATTGACTCCAACATAGACATTTGCTCTAACATATAAACTGTCTTTTAGACGGTTATGTTAAAAATATCAGAATGCCATTTTTGTAAAGGATCTTTTTTAGGATAGATGTGGTCTCATGCTTCCTTTGTTCCCCTCCATTTTAAAGGAGCATTGTAACCCCTATCCTCAACCCCTACAAAACTCCAGTGGATGCACTTCCAAATTACTTGTCATTTTGTGTGTGTTGTGTTTATTATGAGCAATTTTCGCTGGATGATGGGATACACGGCGATACTATGTCAGTTTATTCTCTGTGAATATGTCTGTACATAGGCAGGAAGCTCTATTTATTTGTACATATGCTGTTTGGAGTATGTACTTCTGTCACATGGACTTCATTCTGATAAAGGGTGTTTTTTGTTTCACTGTCCATACCTTTGTGCTTCTACTACTGATAATTTATAGAATATCACTTTATGTAACTAAGTCTCCTCAGTGTGAAAAATAATAGTAATAAAATTATTGACTCAAAGAAGTACTGTTTTGTTGTTTGGAGTAATTCTTACCTGTGACTAATCAGGACCCTCAGGGTCACAAGAACACATACACCATCATGGAAGTTTTATTGCAGGGATTCCAGGGGGCAACAGGGAAGGCAAGAATTACTGTTAATTATATAGATGCTCCTCAATTTATGATAAGGTATGTCCTGATGAACCTATCATATGTTAAAATATTAAGTTGGCTGGGTGCAGTGGTTCATGCCTGTAATCCCAGCACTTTGGGGAGCCGAGGCGGGTGGATCACGAGGTCAAGAGATCAAGACCATCCAGGCCAACATGGTGAAACCCCGTCTCTACTAAAAATTCAAAAATTAGCTGGGTTTGACGGCACACGCCTTTAGTCCCAGCTACTCAGAATGCTGAGGCAGGAGAATTGCTTGAATCCAGGAGGAGGAGGCTGCAGTGAGCCGAGATCGCACCACTGTACTCCAGCCTGGCAACAGGGCGAGACTCTGCCTAAAAAAAAAAAAATCAAAAAAAGAAACAACAAAATACATATAAAGTCAAAAATGCATTTAATACACCTAACCTGCTGAACATCACAGTTTAGCCTAATCTACATTAAAGGTGCTCAGAACACCTGCATTAGCCTACAGTTGGGCAAAATCATCTAACACAAAGCCTATTTTATACTCAAGTGTTGCAGATTTTATGTAATTTATTGACGTTCTACTGAATATGCATTGGTTTTGAACCATCATAAAGTCAAAAATCGTTAAGTTAAATGAACCATCAACAGTGATGAACCATCTGTAACTACCACTTACTGAGTGTTTACTAATATCATTTGAGCTTTTAAATAAATATCTGTGGGAACATTGTGCACTCAAGGGTCTACTCCAAAGAAATGGAATTTTAATCAATTAAATATATTCAAAGTGTAAATTCAAAAGACTAGTGTTGCCTAAGCCTTTAAGTTCAACCTAAAAGTCTTGTTATAAATCTAGCATTTTATATAAAAACAAGAATTCAGGCCAGGTGCAGTGGCTCATGCCTGCAGTCCCAGCACTTTGGGAGGCGTATTACTTGAGGTCAGGAGTTGGAGACTAGCCTGGACAACACAGTGAAACCCCGTCTCTACTCAAAATTTAAAAACTAGTCGGGTGTGGCGACAGCCACCTCTAATCCGAGCTACTCAGGAGGCTGAGGCAGGAGAATCACTTGAACCCTGGAGGCGATTGCAGCCAGCTGAGATCACCCCACTGCACTCCAGCCTGGGCAACAGAGTGAGAATCCATCTTAAAAAATAAGAATTCATGGTCTCTTTTTCTTTGATTACTTCAGTTAACTCAGTTTAAAAGATTAAATTTTAAATAATCCAATTTATAAATTTAGTTAATTAAATTCCCTCAGGCACGTTTTTAATTTTACACATTTAACATATCTGATGTTCTCAAACACTCCAAAAGTTGGTTTTATCTTCTTCAGGACACACACCCTTCCCTAGACAGAGAGACAGACTTAAAATGCAAATTGAGCAAGTCTGATTGCTTTCTACCATCCTCAACTCACTTGCAAGCACTGAGTCTATTCTTCCTTCTTTTTACTTGTCTAGGTAGCTAAATTAGCCTCTTGTATAATCCTTAGCTTTTTAAAAGAAAGCATAATTCTTATTCATGGCTTTTAAATATTTCTTGAACTTGGTGAGCAATAAATGACCTATGCAAGTACTTGGGGAACCTGATGTTAATAAAGAAGTTTTGATTAGCTTGTCAGTTATTTGAACATAAAGTAGTACTTCTTAATGGCTTAAAAACCATTTCCATTTTTAATATCTTCAAAATTCCCATAGCAATTATTTATACTGACAGTTGGCTTACAAACATCTTTATCATGAATGGATCTTTTTAAATACCACTTCCTGGTTGTCAGAAATATCAAGTTAATGGGGTCCTTATGCATTGGGAAGTTACCAAACATGCAGAAGTCTTGATACAAAATGTGCTGTGATCAGAGTCCAGACTGTTGGGAAGGCTGACTTTCTATGTCTATCCTTATGCAACAATGCGAAAGTTATTACATGACTCTGAATCACCAGTTCCTCACCTATATAATACTATTAAATTACTCTATTACCACCCCCATGGGGCTGTTGGAAACATTGAGTTATAACTACATAAAGTGTCTGGCTTATAACAGGCTCTTAAAATTTGTTAGCTCCCTCCTTCCCACCTCATATGACTTTGAACAGTTTTATAATCTAAGATTCAGAAAACCTCTACCATGGATTAACTGAATACTTTGTAAGCTTAAAGATTACAGAAATCCTATTTGTCTTTGTACTCTAATAACACCACACCCATCAGAAAACCCACTGCTTCCTGGGATGACACCAATTTTGGTCCACTACCTACCCTAATCCAGCAATATGCCAGGTGACCTGGGGATCTCATAGCCTAGCCTGGTAAATAAACACATACCAAGAAGCAATTATATTTCAATCTAAGTGGCAGGGTCATCAAAAATTCTGAAGTGTACCAAAGACCCCAGAATTCCCACATCTTTTGGAGGTTTTGGTGATGTATACCTACAAATAACATACTGAAATCCTCAACTACTGCCTGGTTAATTTTGCCTTTAGGGCCAGCTAGAACATTAACCACATTCTATATACCTCTACAGGGACAGACCTAAGATATTGCAAACCTGGAGTTGGCAAACACTGGGTAAATCTTGCCACTCATGATCCCTCACCCATGGGATACCATCAGCAAAGAAACACAGCACCATCTCCCACTATCCTTTCTAAGCAGACCATTCCAAGCAACTGCTACCAATCTGTCACATTGGCATGCAGAAGATAATGTAACTGCCATGTTCTAGTCTCTCCTGTCAGTGAGGACAGTAAGGACTAAATAGGCCAGTTTACTTTCCTGAGGTCAGACCATGAAGCAGCAGAACTGGATCTCAGGGTCTGTTTCTCTCATTTTATGAGTGGTCTTTGCTCCAATAGTCAAAACGCATTGGAGGTGTTTTGCATGTTACCAAGGGTGTTTTGCACACCAAGCTGCGATGCACATGTATGTCAGGGTTGAGGATTTGACACTCACAAGCCAGAGTATCTGAAAAACTGTGAAAACAAGCTTCTTGTTTAAAAGGCTAAGGGGAGGTCAGTAGTTAAGTTCCAGCCAGACCATGACTAATAGCAGGTTCTAATTAGTGAGAACTATGAAGAAAGAAGAGAAAGGCTTTTGCTGCTGGGATTTACTAATGAAATTTCCAGCAAATAACAATCTCCTCAAGGACCAAAAACAATGTTATGCCCAAATTTGGTCACAAAATAGTTGCGATGTATGCATCTGTCTCTGCTGGCAGATGCTAATGACCCATGTCCTTGAAATGAATCAGGTCAGGGAAAGCTGTCAACATTCTAACTTTCCTGTTTCTTCCCGGGAGCTCACTCCCATGTGTAATCAATCTTGGTAGCAGTTCCACTAGACTTCATGGAGGAAGAAAAAATGTTTTTTGCAAGGAAAATAATACCATTTATTCTCATCGGTCTAATTCAGGGATGGTCTTCCAAAGAGCCCGAGAGATGGAAGGAAGACCCCATCTGTGCCCAGTGTCCTCAGATTCCCTGTACACCTCTGGGCTATTGCCTAGAATTTTGCTTTAGCATCGTGTCTCTCCAGCTCAACTAGCAGGCTGTACCCGAAGGGCACTTGGAACAACTGGAGGCTTTTTCAAACCACTTGTGTGAAACCTGGCCCCCACCACCTCCAGTTGCCCCGTCCAGACCCTCCAGTGTGACCGCCCATGTGAGAGCCATAGACAGCCCTCTATTAAGGGAGTGAGCCATAACCCACAGCAGTGCTGGATGGAAAAAAAGATTAAGAATCCTGTTTAGAGAGCCCGTGAGGAGGCGGTGCGGAGCGGTTCTGCTCTGAGCGGCTGGGCGACCGGCGTGTCGTGTGGGGCTGCGGCTGAGCCTCGTTAAAGAAGGCGCAAGAGGTTGGCAGCTTCGATTGAAGCACTTCGACCGACCGGCGACAACACCCAGGAGTCATGAGCGACAGCGGCGAGCAGAACTACGGCGAGCGGGAATCCCGTTCTGCTTCCAGAAGTGGAAGTGCTCACGGATCGGGGAAATCTGCAAGGCATACCCCTGCAAGGTCTCGCTCCAAGGAAGATTCCAGGCGTTCCAGATCAAAGTCCGGGTCCAGATCTGAATCTAGGTCTAGGTCCAGAAGAAGTTCCCGAAGGCATTATACCCGGTCACGGTCTCGATCCCGCTCCCATAGACGATCGCGTAGCAGGTCTTACAGTCGAGATTATCGCAGACGGCACAGCCACAGCCATTGTCCCATGTCTACTCGCAGGCGTCGTGTTGGGAATCGGGCAAATCCTGATCCTCACTGTTGTCTTGGAGTATTTGGGTTGAGCTTGTACACCACAGAAAGAGATCTAAGAGAAGTGTTCTCTAAATATGGTCCCATTGCCGATGTGTCTATTGTATATGACCAGCAGTCTAGGCGCTCAAGAGGATTTGCCTTTGTATATTTTGAAAATGTAGATGATGCCAAGGAAGCTAAAGAACGTGCCAATGGAATGGGGCTTGATGGGCGTAGGATCAGAGTTGATTTCTCTATAACAAAAAGACCACATACACCAACACCAGGAATTTACATGGGGAGACCTACCTACGGCAGCTCTCGCCGTCGGGATTACTATGACAGAGGATATGATCGGGGCTATGATGATCGGGAGATGATGATATGATGAGAGCTGCTCAAGACAGGGATCAGATGTACAGAAGACGGTCACCTTCTCCTTACTATAGTCGTGGAGGATACAGATCACGTTCCAGATCTCGATCATACTCACCTCGTCGCTATTAAAGCATGAAGACTTTCTGAAACCTGCCGTAGAGCTGGGATATTGTTTGTGGACAATATTTTTTATTGTCTGTTGTTTAAAAAGTGAACAGTGCCTAG
>PVKP010035704.1:0-23047 GCA_004027715.1 Plecturocebus donacophilus | reverse complement strand
TTCCCCGCAACAGACCCCAGTGTGTGATGCTCCCCTCCCTGTGTCCATGTGTTCTCACTGTTCAACACCCACCTATGAGTGAGAACATGCGGCGTTTGATTTTCTGTTCTTGTGTCAGTTTGCTGAGAATGATGGTTCTTAAAACTGTCTCCTTCCTTGGCTTTCAGAAGGTTGGAACTTCTGTTCTTTATCCTCTCCTACGCCTTTGTCCCTGTCTTTCTGCGTGGATACTTTCCTCTCTCTCTGCTCCCTGCATGTTGTCAGGCCCCAGATTGCAATGCTCATGTCTCGTCCCTTCCCCCTTGGTTAACCTGTTGTTATCCTCATTGTTTATAATCATGACTTCATTTATCATGTTCTTTATGAGGGATGCCGCTAGTTTTTTCTCCAGATAAGACCTCTGGGATTCTACATATTTCTGTTCTCACATGCGTAGCATGTCCAAAATAGAATTTCTTATCTTCGGGCCTCTTATCCTCTGCCATTCCCCTGCTCATTCTGTGTATTCTCTCCTCTGCTCTGGCATCACAGATGTGAAACCTCCATCCATTCAGTTGCTCATTCCTATCCTTTACTCCCGATAAGCCGTGAGCCATCAAGTTCCATGTTATTTGGCTGTATGATGTTCCTCATTCCCATCCTTTCCTTTAATTCCCTCTGTTGTGGTCAGCACTAACTCTTACCTACACCATTGCCTCATCACAGTTTCCAGCCCCTTCAAGCCCTCCAATTCCTCTCCCACACTCCCCATAGTTCTAACTGTGTTCCTTCCATGTTCAGAGGCACTGACAGCCTTTCATTGCTTCCAGAAAAAAGTTCCAAATCCTTGCATCATAAGGTCTAGAACAATCTGGTCTCAGATGCCCTCTCCCACTTAATTGTCTCTTTCCCTCCTCGTGTGCTGTGTGTTAGCTGCACCACATCACCCCCATTACCAACACTTGATGCCTTCATGCTTTTGCCTCTATGGTACCCTCACTTGGAATGCATTGCTTCCTCCTCTGCCTTCTAAATACCTCTCCTCTTCCTTCAAGGTCCTTCTCAGATGTTACATTTTTCAGGAAGTTGCCCTTGGTTCCTCCAAAATAAAATAACATCTATCTCTTCTATGATCCATTTGCACTTCATTCTTTTCTCATTGTTCCATAACATGATCTGTTAGCATAGTTTCAAAGGTACACATGGTAGAGACATTTAATCATGTAACTACATGGCTCTGGGCCTGCTACCATATTGAATTGAGTGAGTATACAATAGGATGTGACTGTCCTATCACTTCTGTTATTGCCCAAATGGCCACGAGCCTCAGCAAGCCTCCATCATCACCTCCTGGCAGGCCTGGTTCCCTTTTGCAATCTGGTCTTCAAATGCCCAGCACTGTTCATCCTTATAATGACTCTCCTTTGAGTAAGAGGGAGGAATTTCAGTTAGCATGTCATGTTTACATCGCCCATTTTCCCCTCACTTAAGATTGTTAATCAATTCTTTTTAATCACCACTTTTCTCATCAACCTCAAACACCCAAGCATCTTCCTGCTCCTTAGGCTAAAATCCTTGTAGCAGGGTCATGCTGCAAAGTCCGGGGCACCTCTCTTAGGAGACTCATCATTTTGCAGTTAGAAACATAGGCAGCAGCCCTGCCTGACAGCTTTGCTACAGGGCTGAGAATTCAAACTAATTCCTGTGCCAGAGAACATCATGTGCTTACTTAGCAGCAAGGAGAGCATTTTCTAAATAATTAATTGCAAGCTCAGGATCTTCCTGAACTGTGCTCGGTTCCTGGAATCCACCCTGAAGGACCCTGCGTGTTACCTATTCATAACTGTCACCATAGCTATAGATCTGCCTCAGTATGCTTTTGATTTTTCTCTCTGCCTTTCTCTGAAGAAAAAAAAATGAATTCCTAGCCATGATGTGATTTTTAAAGATGTATTTTGATTAGTCAAAAATGAATTTGAAAAAAAAAAAAAACTTTTCCCTGAAGGCTAATCTTCCAAATGCTTACGTTTGAATTTGTCTTTAGTATGCTGTTTCTCACGTCTCTGCTCACACAGTCTCAGGTCGTTTGCCTGAGCATGCTTTCTAGCCTTGCTTTTGCTTGGGGTTTAGTATATTAGACGACAAGTGGTACAAATTTTGAACAAAGGAGGCATCAGTTCAGGGTAGGTGGATGGGTCATATCAAAGCATACCTTTGCAAACAGCAGGAAAAATATTTCTCCACAATCTTCTAAATTCATTTTGGCCAAGTATAACTTATAGGCCTAAACCAGATAATAGATCAAATATAGCTTTATGTTAAATAAATACTCTAAATCTACCATGAATTATGTGTTTTTTTCAGTGTTGTATTGTGGCAACAAAACAGATTGTTAGGACGTGTAAGAAATGACTGCACCAAACAAAGGCTCATAATTGATATGAAAGACAAAGGATATCAGTGATGCGAAGATACCTAGCAATGAAAATCCTGCAGTTCTAGAGCTGTGAGTGGTCACCAAAGCTAATCCTGTTAGGAAATTGAGGCTCAGACAGGTAAAGGAGCTTGCCCACCCAAGGTCTCACAATCATTGTATTAGTGCCCAAAGCTGGATGAATGTTTCATGCCTCCTTTAAGCCATGTCACTAAACCAAACCACATCGATATCATATATAAGAGGGGGCCTGTTCAGATTTGCCCAGAGTTTATCAGAGAAATCAGCTTTTAAGAAAACAAACAAACAAAAATCCTATCAACTGTTAAATAAAATTCCTTATTTGGGTGAGGCTGACATAGAATGACATAAACCAAATCAAAATAATCTCAAGCTGGAAGACCTAGGGATCAAGTGCTAAAATCAAGAAATAAACTCCCTACCAAATGGTCTCTCTTTGTTCTCCACCCTTGTGTTTCTTTGTTGTTCCTGTTTTTTCCAGCCCTTTTCTTTTCTTTCCTCTTCCCTCTTTTATTAAAGTATCCAACCAAAATTAGCCAGCAGCTCTTAAATCAAGTAACCCATTTAGGGAAAAGTCTCTGCCATTTATCTTTAATTAATCAAACGGCAAATGTGAAGAGTTGCTCAGAGCTAGCTTCTGGGGGATCTCTGTGCGAAGTGTGCTATCAGGGTTCAAGAGCTGTCAGTGCCTCTAAGGAGACTTCTCCTCATCAGAAATAGATTCATCCTGATGGCATAAGTACTTTGAATAGCTGCTTAAAGCTACTTTGCTTCAGTAGTTGCCACCCATGGCTCAGTTGTCAGAGTCCAGTATATGAGGACTTAAAAAATCAGATCTTGACAAAACTTTTTATCTCCATGAAGATCTAGAGAAGCTGGAGAAAAAGAAAATCCATCACACTACTCAACTTACCCTCTTCCTTATCCTGCCTTTGCATGGTCCAGCATGGTCTTTTCTCATCACCGAGCTTCAGCCACATATAATTTCATGCACTATCCTAAGGCAAAAAGGCCTCAATGAAATGCCACCCGATCAGGGGCTTTGTGTTTCATTTTTCTATATAGTGTACAACTTTTAAACTGTGTCCCACAGTGAGACCTGTGCAAAAATGGCACCAGTCCTGGTATTCCCTCAGCAGGACCCAGATTCTGGTTTAGGTTCTCTTCCATTCTATTTTCTCTTACCCACCCCAATCAGGCTTTTTCTTTTTTCCCTAACTTTCCAGTGCCAAAGTTACTAAAAGTGTGTTCTATTCACTGTGTAAACTTCGCCCTAGTACAGTGTCTGGTAGATAGTAGTACCTGGAATGTTTGTGGAGTGAAGAAATAGATACAAACTCATATTTCTGCTTCCTCCTTGAAACAGTATCTGCCTTTCTCTACCTCTGTCTTCCCTGCCACTCAAAATACTTGTCATCCCTGAACATTTCAGCACACTTCTTCTCGCAGTCCTACGTACCTCTTTCAGCTGCAGATTCTGTTTTCATGATGGAGCTGGACACTGAATTTTTCCTAGCTGGATCTTACTTTTTCTAAGGCAACTGAGGACAGTTCCAGTGAGTATATCATTAGAGCGATTTTTCAGTGGCTAACCAAGCTGTCGCAGACATTTAGCACTGCCAAGTAGCGGAGCTCTTTGATGTTACTCGCTACCCAATCCTCCTTTATTTATTTATATAAAATATTTAAATGCTTCATTGTGTACTAAAACCAGCTCCAGACAAGGACCACAAGAAGCAAGCCAATCGCAGGATTAATTGGGCGTTGTTTGTAGAACGCAGAATTCCATAATAGATCTAAAAGGAGACTTCTGGAGCCTGAGATGTTTTCAGATTCATTATTGCCTTCAAAACAACATAATTTTCTATATGAAAACAACTTAAAAAAAAAAAGAAAACAGCTTGGAATTCCTAGGAATAGAAATTGAAGGTGGCTTTATTTACCTATTTTTTTGTTTCTACTGGCCAATAATTTTCCTTTTTATGCTTGGAAGCTTTTATGACCTTGTGGAATATGATCTATAGAATATAATAGTTCAGTGTATTGGGCTTCCAATTTCAAAAAAGAGTAAATTCAGAAATATTGTTTTAATTCTGAGAACTTTCAGCAATAGTTAATCAAGAGGTAGAATGTTTTCAATAATATTTTTAATCCTGCTTGTACCAGGCCTATGTTATGGCAGAGTAATTGATTGCTAGATTTATAATGCTGGGGAGGCTGGAAATACTTTGTTGTATTGATTAAGGACTTAGTATATCTGTGAAACATATCTGCATACATTCCAGGCACCTGGAAGGAATAAAGATGTCATAATCTCAAGATAACAGATAAACTTAATATTGTAATTAAGCTATATATTGATTCTAATTTGCTATTAAATTTGACATGGAAAGGGATTGAGGCAGAAGGTAGAGTCTCCCCTAAAATATCTCTACCAAGAGAGCATAGCTTTTTACCTATTACTTGAAAAGTGTCCACCACATATTTTCAGAATGGATTTGTGGGCTGTGGTCATGGAAGGCATTGGCTGTCATGGTCTGTGAAATGTGACCAGGTAGAAAGGAAATTCACTGAGTCTTCCTCTGATAGAGGGCCTAGAGAAAAGGGAGAAAAGACACATCCTAAGAGTCAGTAAGAATGAAAAGCTCCTGGGTGGACAAGTTAGAAGGATATGAGACACTGAAGGATGGGCGTTCACTCCTTAAAAATCACAGGTCATGTCTTCATCTAACATCACTGGTTTTTGGAGCCAGCGGACTGCCTGTCCTGGAAGGCTATAATCTTTGACTATTAGCTCTAAATGAATGCTTTAGTCTGTTCTTTCTGCTATAATAAAATCTCTTAGACTGGGTAATTTATAAACAACAGACATTTACTTCTCAGGGTTCTGGAATCTGAGAAGTCCAAGATCAAGGCACTAGTGGATTTGGTGTCTAGTGAGGGCTGACTGTCTCTGCTTCAAAAATTATACCTTGTTGCTGTGTTCTCACATGGGGAAAGGTGGAAGAGAAAAAAGGGAATGAGCACTGTCTGAAACCTCTTTTATAAGGACAGTAATGCTATTCATGAGGGTAGAGGCTGCATGCCTAATCATCTCCCAAAGGCCCACCTTCTAATACTATCACCTTGGTGATTAAGTTTCAACATAGGAATTTTTGAGGGACACATACATTCAAATCATAGCACTGGATAGCAGGGATCAAATAATTAAAACAAACCGTTGCTTGCATGTGTCTACATGAAGCCAAAAAGGGTAAGTAACTTACCCATGGTAAATTAAACCAGAAAGTGAACTATAATCTAGGCCTGTGTGTCACTTCCAAGCCTGTGGTATGGCTATGGAATCCCTGGTACCTAGTGAGTAATACTGAAGATTGTGCTGTGAATACCATAAGGCTTAGCTTGAGAGTTTTAGTAAAAGAGGCAAGAGGGAAGCTAGAGTGCATGTTTAGAATGAAAAGTTAGCTTTACTATATATCTTATAAGAAAAAGGGAATGGATAAAAATCAATGTTCGTACATTGCATTTTAAATTCCAAGAGTCCTCAGAGCAAGAATTTCCCTATATATTTGTTGAGTTCAAACTAGCTATTTTAAACCCAGTTTTTCAAGCTTAGGAAAGAAAAAAATTTCTAAAGATTCTACCTAGCATGTATATATACATTGGGCATTTTACAATGGGCAGTTTTTACAATGGGAAAATTTTGTTCTCTCTAGAGTTTCTGTGAACATCTTGGGAAAGTAGCATATTAATTTTCTATTGCTGCATATCACCATAAACTTAGGAGCATCCAATAACACCCATTTATTAGCTCACAATTCTGTAGAAAAGAAGTCTTTCACATCTTGGTGTGTTCTCTGTGCAAAGTACCACAAAGCTCAAGTTAAGGTGTTGACTAGGCTAAGTTCTCTTCTGGAGACACTAAAGAAAAAATCTGCTTTCAAACTCATTCTTCTTGTTGGCAGAATTCAGCTCCTTGCAACCATAGGGGTGAGATCCTTGTTTCCTTGCTGGCTGTCGGCTGAAGACCACTCTCAGTGCCTACAGACCACCCCTATTCATTGCTCTGTGGCCTTCTCCATTGTCAAAGCTGCAACGATGCCTCAAATCTTCACTGCCAGAGTCTGACTTCCTCTTCTCCAGCTGGTTAGAGAAAACGCTCTCCTTTAAAGGGTGATGTGATTAAGTCAGGTCCACCCAGATTGTCTTTCTATCTTAGGATCAATTGCTACAGCACCTTCATTACATCTGCAAAATCCCTTCGCAGTAGTCTTAGATGAGTGTTTGACAGAATAACTTAAAGAAAGTGTGTATACAGCATGTATCAAGAACTGGTAGGCCTTCAGCATTCTCCCTACCACGACATGGTGGCATCCATCCAAAGTAAAGAACGTCGCCTCTTTTCTTCCTTAAGAAATTCAGTACTGAGAATCTAAAGACCGAGACACATTATTTTTATTTAGAGTGAACACAACTCCTAACTAAGATTTTTATACTTTATAGCCTAAACCAGTGGTTCCCAACCTTTTTGACACCAGGTATTGGTTTTGTGGAAGACAATTTTTCCATGCATGGTGGGATAGGGCAGATGGTTTTGGGATGATTCAAGTGCATTACATTTATTATGTACTTTATTTCTAATATTATTACATTATAATATATAATCAAATAATTCTATAACTCACCATAATGTAGAATCAGTGGGAGCCCTGAGCTTGTTTTCCTTAAACTAGACAGTCCCATCTGAGGGTGATAGGAGACAGCAACAGATCTTCAGGCATTAGATTATCATAAGGAGTGTGCAACCTAGATCCCTCACATGCACATTTCACAATAGGGTTTGCACTTTTATGAGAATCTAACGGTGCTGCTAACCTCTCAGAAGACGGAGCTCAAGAGGTAATGTGAGCAGTGGGAAGCAGCTGTAAATACATATGAAGCTTTGCTCACTTGCTCACCGTTCACCTCCTCCTATGTGGCCTGCTTCCTAACAGGAGCCAGGGGTTTAGGCCAGTGTCCCCATTTCCCAGGCCATGGACTGGTATCAGCCATGGCCTGGGGGTTAGGGACCCCTGGCATAAATAATCCAGACTTTTATGTGAAATTGGTATGACCACACATGCATATTTCTGGGGAGAAATCTATATATTTCATCAGATTCTTAAAAGATTTGGGAGCCTCTACCTAATCATGCTTCTCTTACTCCTACTAGAATAGAGGTGTCCTAGGCTATTTTGTGCTGCTCTAAATGAATACCTGAGGCTGGATAATTTATAAAGGAAATAAGTGTTTTTGGCTCACGGTTCTACCAGCTATACAAAAAGCATGGTGTCAGCATTTTCTCAGCTTCTGGAGAGGGCCTCAGGCTGCTTCCATTTATGGCAGAAGGCAAGGGGGAGCTGGCATGTGCAGAGACCAAATGAAAGAGAGGAGCAAGAGAAAGAGATTCCAGGTTCTTTTTTAACAACCAGTTATCACAGGAAGGAAGAGAGTAAGAACTCACTCACCCACAACACGGGGAAGGCACTAATCAATTCATGAGGGATCCACCTCCATGACCCAAGCGCCTCCCATTAGATCCCACCTTCAACACTGGGGACCAAATTTCAAAATGAGGTCAGGTGGGGACTAACATCCAAACTATAGTAATAGGCAACCACTGTTTTAGTCCTGTTAGAAGGTGCTTATCACTTTCCCCATCTAGGGAACACGAGGAGTTGGTAGAAAACCTCAAGATGTTTCCTCTCTCCCTAATTATTAGAAACAACTCAATTACTACTCTTGGTAAGTCCAGCTCAGATCTGGCTTAAGTTGCTTGCTGTGGAACCACCACTACTTGGCCCTGGTGTTCCTATTCCCTTGTACCCCCTGAGACCTGAAGGCCTCCATTCTAGTTTGTGCCTACAGACACATTGGAAATCACAAGGCTAGAATCTGCTATTCTACAGCCAGAGTAGTTGGTCTTTTTTTGAAACTACAAATGAGTACTCCGAATGTCTCATGAAGAGAATAAAATTTCACCTAAGTGTGACACAGTCCTTTCAAGCAGCAGGAAACCCTGTGTGTAATGGCTCACAGAGCAGGCTACACAGTCAGCCTGGCTGGATTTGGATCCTGTCTCTAGCACTTGTGAACTGCAGGACCTGGGGCAAATTTTACAAATTATCTGGGCTTTGATTTCCTCATCTTTAAAATGGGATCCATACTAATATAGGTTGAGCGTTCCTAATGTGAAAATCCAAAATCTCAATTGCTCCAAAATCTGAACCTCTTTGAGCACTGACATGAAATTCCAAGGAAATGCTCATTGGAGCTTTTCAGATGTCAGAATTTCTTTTTGGGGGGATGTTGTAAGTATATAGACATCCCTTTGTATCATTGGGGTGTTGACTCCAGGATCACCACATACACCAAAATCGCATACACTCACATTCCACAGCTGGCCGTGTAGAACTCAAGTGCATGGAAACTCAGTCCTCTGTGTAGGCAGTTTTTGAATCTCCCAATACTGTATTTTCCACCTGCCTTTGTTTGAAAAGATCCACAATTAAGTGGACCCATGCAGTTCAAATCTGTGTTATTCAAAGGCTCAAAGTATAATGCAAATATTCCAAAATCTGAAAAAATCTAAAATATTTCTGGTACTAAACTTGCAGATAAAGGACATTAAACCTGTACATACTTATAGAGTACCTGAAGAAAGTAAATGAAATAATACAGGTAAAGTACTTAGAAATCACTTCATAAATACTAGCGTAGTTGTTTTATCATTGCCATTATTATTATTATTATTATTGGACTTTTATCACCATCTCTCTTGTCTGAAGCAAGACATATATCCACTGGCTCTCTTCTGGCTTGGGTTTACTCCCCACTTCTCCAAGGTATCCTCTTCAATTATCTACAATGCATCATCATTCTATTTCAGCACAGTCAGGAGGAGAGGGTGTCCACCCAAATGCAAGAGAACTGACAGTAAATTCACAAAATCTCCCACAAAGGCCTCCTTCTGTAGCTGCTTGCACAGATAGAGTCTCTTTAACACATGCTATAGATCCCTGAGAAATAAACTTGGAAACTTCCAACCCAGGATCATAGCACACCAAAATAGGCACAAACTCTTGGAAAAGCTAACATAGAAAAGTCCATTATTTCATCATTGGACAAATTTGGATTACAGTCAGAAACAGATGACTGTGGGGAATATCAATGCTTGCTGATGTGATGGAAAGAGGAATTTAATATTGAATACTAAGCAGCTATGGCAGCTTCTAGTGCTATAGACTATGTGTGCAGGTGGGACCTTCTGTCATTTGATGTAACACAAAGAATTATCCTCCAGGGACAACATATGAGGGGAAAGTAACTACGGGCAGCAGCTGCAATCCTAAAGGGAATTAAGAGAAGTATAATAGTAGGGTCCTAAATCCTTCTGGAAACACATGGAGAAATAGCTTTAAAACTAGGATATGAAGTATTCCACGGAGACCTAGTGAAGCAATATAAGTAAAGGGCTAATTCATTGTAATAAAATATTACATTTTTGTCTCTCTTCACTTAGCTCTGGGGTCAGTACGGCATTTAATATTTAGTCATATTTTAACAATATAAACCTCAAAGAGAAGGGGTTAGGATCTTTATCACTCTGCTTGCACACTTTCCTTTGCTGCTATGTAAATTCATAGATGAAACAGATATAAGGACTGAAGGCTCTGCCCAATTCACACAGAGCATTATTCATTCTATATACCAATGGATACACCAGGGGAGAGACAGCATGACTCTATGACTTCATCTCGGTTCAGATATTAGAGCCTGAACTAAGATCCTCTTATGACTGAAAGTGACTCAACAATAAGAGCAGCACTAATAGCAAGATTATTGAGCACTTGATATGAGCCAGTAGCTGAGCTAAGCAGTTTACTTATTAAATCATGTATGGGTAAAATTCCAGGTATGGTCTATCCAGGGGCACAATTCCACTCCATCTATGAGACTGTAAAACTCACGAAACACATTTCCTGCTCCAAAAATACAACAAGACAGACATAGGATACCAATTATAGACAGTCTGGCCCCAAAGGGAAGAAAATAGAAAAAGTAAGTCACCAGTCCAAAGACATTTTGAAACCTAGCCAAGCAAACTCCATTTGGTTCAAGGCTTAGGAATAGTTTTCTGTAGCTCAAGGCCCCACCCTAGAACCATGAGACTCCACCTCAGAGTCAGCCTTCGTCATGAAAGGTAGCATATGTTTGCAGCTGAGTAGTTTTATCATCCTGCTTCTTGCTTGCAGAACTTTGGAGGTCCTATAACCTTTTTTTCATATCTGTTACTTTCAGTCAAAGCTGGGGCCCTTGTCTGATTCATCTAGATATGACATGGAGGATTCACTACATTTGACAAGAGCTCCTCCACCTATCTTTCCAGGATAATCTCATCCCTATTTCTGGTTTCTGCTGAGTGGCTAAGGGGATCCATGAATCATAGGCCTAATCTCTCCAAAGAGCCTTCTGTGTGGCTAAATACTCCGATCTTCTGATCCTTTTGCAGCACTGCAAAAGGTCATCCAGCCACACCCTTGGCTTTCCTTCAAAAGTGTACTTTCCTACCAGTGCATCGTCTCATTTTAGCATCATTGCAACATGGATAGGCTGAGAATTTCCCAAGTCATCATGTCCTGGTTTCTTTTTGCCTAATAGTTCCTCCCTCAATTTCTTTCCTTCCACTTGCATTTGACTATGAGTAATAATTTTAAAAACTTTTCTGTCACATTTTATTAAAAGCAACAACAAGCTGTGCCTTCAACACTTTGCTTAAAAACCTCATCAGCTAAATACCCAAGTTTCTCTGTTACAGGTGTTGCTTTCCACATAACTACAGGACACAGTTCAATACATTTTCTGCCACTGTGAAATAACAATTCTTCTCCCTCCAACTTCCAAGAACATGCTCTTCATTTCCATCTGATTCCTCATTGGCAGTGAATTTAACTTCCATATTTAATAGCCTGTTGATGATGATTTAGGTATTCTCGAAAATGACTTGGGTTTTCTCTCCGTGCTTCTGACTTCCTGCTAAGTCTATATTAGTAGAGTCATTAATATCTTTATTTCTATTAACATTACCTTGACATCATTCCAGGCTATTTCTATTCCAAAGCCTCATTCACAATTGTTTTTTAATTATACTTTGAGTTCTGTGCAGATTGTGCACAGAACTTAAAGTATAATTTTTTAAAAATTGTGCTGATTGTGCAGTATTGTTACATAGATATACATATGCCATGGTGGTTTGCTGCATCCATCCCCCCATCACCTACATTAGGTATTTCTCCTAATGTTATCCCTCCCCAATTTCCCCACCCCCTGCTATCCTTCCCCTAGCACCCACAGCCCCAACAGATCCCAGTGTGTGATGTTCCCCTCCCTGTGTACATGTGTTCTCACTGTTCAACACCCACTTATGAGTGAGAACATGCAGTGTTTGGTTTTCCGTTCCTGTGTCAGTTTGCTAAAAATGATGGTTTTCAGCTTCATCTGTGTCCCTGCAAAGGACATGAACTCATCCTTTTTTATGGCTGCATTAAGAATTTGTTACAGCAACATCACACCTTTAGGTACCAAAACTTTATGCTGCTCTAACAAATTTGCACACATTTAGTGCCTTAAAATAATACAAGTTTATTGTCTTGTAATTTTAGAAGTCCAAAGGAGGTCTCACTGAGCTAAAATCAAGGTGTTAGGGGGCTGTGCTTCTTTCTGGAGGTTCTAGGGGTAAATCTGTTTTCTTGCCTTTTCCAGCTTTTAGGGGCTGCTATGTCCCTTGGCTTATAGACCCCTTCCATTGTCAAAGCTAGCAGTAGCCAATTTAGTCTTTCTCATATCGTACATTATGATTGACTTTTCTCTTCTTCTCTATTTAAGGTTCCTCATGATTACATTGGACCTACCCAGGTAATCTAGCATAATCCCTTTAACTCAATGTCTGCTGGTTAGCAACTTTAATTCTAGCTGCAACATAAGTTCCCTCTTGGCATATCCTATCATATTATACCATATCATATATTCACAGTTTCCAGGGAATAAGATGTGAACATCTTTGGGGGCCATTATTCTGCCTGCCACACATCATTTAGTCCCCACAACTCTGTGAGCTCTATATAGTATTGCCTTCATATTGCTAGTAAGAAAACAGGCTCAGAGAGATTGAGTCACCTGCCCAAAGCTAGTAGGTGTGGAGTCTACCTAGTTCTATAGTTTATGTGTGCATAACTATCTCTCTTTCACATAAAATCAAGGCCCATCTTGAACACTATGTTTCAGACTTTCCCAGGATACCTTTAAAGAGTTCTGTCAGTCATAGACTTTATCAATGCTTCTTTCAGTATTTATGTTTATGTAGAGGTTTAAATGCTTAAGCATTTAATTTAATATATAATTTACTAGGGTATTCCAAGTCAATGGGTCTTGTAGAGCCAAGCAACACAGTGAGTAGATGAGATGTCCCTCAGCTGTGGAGTATTCTACCCTATTTGGATGATGAAATGAGTGGACTCTTTGAATGCTCAGATGGAAGTAGATAAAAACAGATTGGTCAAAAATAAATTGCCCAAAGCAGCCATTTGGTTGAAAGTGAATCTTCTGAATCACTGTTTTTGCTGTTACTTTTGATACTCTATGAAGCAGTACTGACAAATTTGTATATGTTCTTTAATTGTCCACTTTTTCAGAAATTTGTCCTAAGTTTTTTGCTTTAAAAAATGTTCTCATTTATTTTGTGTATCTTCTCAATCATGTGTGATTTTTCAAAAAAATAAATGTTGGAAGTAAACTAAATTCCCATTACCAATAAATTACCATGTCCCAGTTAATACCATTTACTCACTGCAGGGAAACTGTAAAATATAAACTGATTTTAAAAAATAATTTTCAAGTTTTAAAAATATAAGCAATTAAGCAAAACATATAAAATTGCTTAAAATAGAAATTTTTAAAGAAAAAGTCTCTAAAAGTATGCTTTTCTTTCAACTTTTTAAATATTTATTTTGTCATTATAAAACAATTATTGCTCATTTTAAGAAAATCAGAAATATAGACAAGCAGAACATATATATCCATAGTGCTGGAAGACTGTTTCATTAACTCCTTACTAACTCTCATAGATCCTTCTTTATGTTACATGTTATGTATTATATGTATAACACTCATATTATATGCTATTCCTAATAGAATCAAGTGTAAAAACTACTTTGCAACCTGCTTATTAAGTCTAACAACATATTATGAATATTTCATGGCAAGATATGTATTTCTGAAACATACTTTTCAATGACCACATAGTATTCCATTTTATCAACAAACCACAATTTTGTTTAACTGGTTTTACATTTAGGTTTCTTCCACCTTTTGGGAAATATTGCAAAGTAGGCATAATTGCTGGAAAATGAATTAGCAGCAAAATGTGAGAAGATTAAAACATTTTCCATCTAAAAATGTACAAAATTGCTTAAAGATGCACAGTGTCACAAAACCTCAACTATAGCAAATCAATATTGTTGATAGGTAGGGTGAAAATCAACGTATGAGTTAGAGTGTTTACTTTTGACCTATTATTTTTGCCTGTTGTTGTCTGGATTATTTTCTCCCAATTAAATTACCTTAACCAAATCATTTAAACAGAGCCTGATTCAGTGAGAAAGATCTTTGGTTATTCAACACATGGTTTTTCATCAAAGTTTAGTACTGGGAAATGTGTCTCTGATGAGAATGTTAAAAACTTCCTGCTAACTTAAGACAGAAAATGAAAGAGCCAGGTGTGATGGCATTGGGAGGCAGTAAAGAGTATTCAAGTGATTAGCAACTTGAAGAGTCAAATATCATATTGTTCTGAAAATGCCAAGATTATATTAATCTGAAATATGAAAATAGTTATACCTTGGGTTTACATTGTATATTTGCATAAGACATTTCCAAACCAAAGTCATCCATCTTGGCTGTGAATACTGCTGGTGATCACATTGCCCTACTTCAAATTACGAATTGATCTCCATGAGTCATCTGTCCTGAAATTTTAGGCAGACTATGTGCCGTCTCTTGTTAAAAGCCTCTGTACTGTGGAGTTACAGGATAAATGCAGCAAGCATCATCTGTTACTGTGAGTTAAATGGTTTCAAAGTGGCTAACCAGTTGCCTTTCTTATTGTGACTCAAGTTTAGTTAAAATATGTTCAACAAGCAATTTCCCCCTCTAAGCCCTATTAGAAACACAGATACTTTACCAGTCTGTAATACTACATCTTTAAAAAACTTTAGAAAGCAAATCATTTCCTCTAAATAGTCAAATTCTCTCAGCATGGTAAATATAGTGTTACTGTTTGTATTACTTTGAATGCAGATTACCTATAGCAATTTAGTTCAATCCAATTTAGTGTCCAAAAGAACCATACCTGGCCTGGCCAAAATTTCACTAGCTAATTCCAAAGAAATAATTAACTTTTCCATTCTCGTATATGAGCCTTTTTTTTTCATTCAGTATTTACATGCAGTTATCAGATGATAGATACTGGGAATATGAAGGTGGGGAGAAAAAAAAAACAATTTTGCATCAAGCACATTGTCTCTGGGTCTTAGAACACAGCCTGGCAAGTAGTAGCTGCTCAATAAACACTGAATAAATAAAAGAGGCTGAAAAAACTGGCTAGCCAAATGCAGAAAACTGAAACTGGACCTCATCCTTAGATCTTACAGAAAAATAAACTTGAGATGGATTAAAGACATAAATGTAAAATGCAAAACTATGAAAACCCTAGGAGATAATCTAGGCAATACCATTCAGGACATAGGCATGGGCAAAGATTTCATGATAATAATGTCAAAAGCAATTGCAATAAGAGCAAAAATTGACAAATGGGATGCAATTAAACTAAAGAGCTTGTGCACAGCAAAAGAAACTATTATTAGAGAGAATGAAGAATCTCCACAATGGGAGAAAATTTTTGTGATCTGTCCATCTGACAAAGGTCTAATATCCAGAATCTACAAGGAACTTAAACATATTTACAAGAAAAAAAAAACATAAAAAAGTGGGCCAAGGACATGAACAGACACTTCTCAAAAGAAGACATTTACCGCCTGTAATCCTAGCACTTTGGGACGCCAAGTGGGGCAGATCATGAGGTCAAGAGATTGAGACCATCCTGGCCAACAACGTGAAACCCATCTCTACTGAAAAAATCAAAATTATGTGGGTGTGGTGAGTGCCCCTATAGTCCCAGCTACTCAGGAGGCTGAGGCAGGATAATTGCTTGAACCCAGGAGGCAGAGGTTGCAGTGAGCCAAAATTGTACCACTGCACTCCAGCCAGGCGACAGAGAGAAATTCCATCTAAAAAAAAAAAAAGAAGAAGAAGACATTTACACAGCCAACAAACATATGAAAAAAGCTCAACATCACTGATTACTAGAGAAATGCAAATCAAAATTGCAATGAGATACCATCTCATATCAGTCAGAATGGCAATTATTAAAAAGTCAAGAAACAACAGATGCTGGCAAGGCTGCAGAGGAATACGAGTGCTTTTACACTGTTGGTGGGAATGTAAATTAGTTCAACAATTGTGGAAGACAGTGTGGTGATTCTTCAAAGACCTAGAACTAGAAACACCATTTCACCCAACAATTCCAATACTGGGTATATACCCAAAGGAATATAAATCATTCTATTATAAAGATATATGCACATGTATATTCATAGCAGCACTGTTCACAATAGCAAAGACATGGAATCAACCCAAAAGCCAATCATAAGCTGAATAAAGAAAATGTGGTACATATATACCATATACATAGGGAATACTATACAGCCTTAAAAAAGAATGAGATCATATTCTTTGCAGGTGCATGGATGGACCTGGAAGCCATTATCCTCAGCAAACTAATGCAGGAACAGAAAACCAAACGTCACATGTTCTCACTTATAAGAGGGATCTGAATAATGTGAACACATAAATACAGGGAGGAGAACAACATACACTGGGGCCTGTCGAGGGTGGAGTAGGAAGAGAATCTGGATAAATAGCTAATGCATACTGGGCTTAATACCTAGATGATGGGTTGATAGGTGCAGCAAATCACCATTCCATATGTTGACCTATGCAATAAACATGCATATCTTGCACATGTATCTAGAACTTAATAAAAAATAAAAATAAATAAATAAGAAGGAGGAAAGAGGGAAGGGAGGCAGAAGAGATGGAAATAAGATAAAAATTTCTTTCCTTAATAACTCATATATCTTTGTATGGAGTTGTATAAAAGCCCTGGGCTCCTTTAGTCTGCCCCTAACCACTCAGAATCTGTATAAGTTACATCTCTTCTCTGGACTTTGATTTCCTCATCTGTGACATGCAAGATTTGTGTTCAATCTCAGTCTAAAGTTCTAGGATGCTATAAATAATATTTTCCTAATGAAATCAGTCATTTGTTTTCTCTGGCTTCCTTTGGCACACACACAGTCACCCTCGTGGCAGGAGCCCAGCTCACCTTCGCCTCCACACGATTTTCCCTAAAGAACATCCTACCCAAGAGCATCTTCTCATCCTGTGTCCTAAGGATAAATACTGCCCTCTCCTTTTGTCCATGTCCTAGCCTTTTTCTTTCCTCTTGAAGGGAAGTGGAAGTGGCCTGTTGAATTTGCCCAGATAAATAGCACCATGTGTATAACTCGAAGTTAAAGAGACCAACTGGAATGTCAGGATCTTCTCAGACGGGTGACTGTTCTGAAGCGGCTCAGCTATGTTGAACCCACAGTAACCTCTTACATGAGCTTCACCCAAAATCTGAAGTGAGTCTAAGGAAGTGAGTTTGGATCTGAGGACACAGCACAAGGAAATAAAATGTCATGGTCTATCTTGCTGAGTAACAAGTGGTGAGCTTGCTAATGTTGCTTTTCTCTCTGGGTTTGGCTACTGCCTTCTGGGCTCCTATTAAAAACCTCTTGTATGACAATTACGATTTTTTGCTTTTTCAAAATGTCACAGAACCTATTTAGCCAATAGATCACCTCATGCAAGGCTACAACTTCTCTTTTAAATATCGCATTAATCGTTTTTATGTTGGGTGATGTGAGTTACTAGTTTGGCAACAAAATGGGTTTTCCTCTTGGCTCTTTTTATTTCTTCTCTCATTATTACAGGAAAGCCAAACCAATACTTCATGGTGGACACTTATGTTATGCCCCTGGGGTCTAAATAATGGTCCTTTCTTTCTACCTGTCATTCAGGGTGTGCAGCATGCTGTAGAGGTATTAACTCACCCCTCCCCAGTATGCCATCAAAAGCATGGCTGCCACATTGTGCACCTCAGTTGAGATTCTAAGGATGGCTCACAGCTGAGAAGAGGGAGTGAAAGGAATTCAAGTGATGCATCCAAAACCTAGATCTGGCCTCTCTCTGACACAGACCAGCTGTGCCACCTGGGAAAAGTTACTTAACCCCTCTGAGTTCTTCTCTAATATGAGGGAGTTATAAAGATCACCCCTAAGCTTTGACGTTTTGTAATTATCAGACTCTACTGTCCAAAGTATTTCAGAGAGTATAGTATCTATGGCAAAAGCTTACATTGTAACCACTGGTCAACAAAAAGCATAGGAACATAATGCAAGAGAACAGTGGTGGGTATTAGGATTTGTGATGCACTCTTTCTGAAACTGGGCTGGTGATGCAATAAATGCTCAGTTCTTTGGAGTAGAAGCACTTATCTTGTATCCTGGAACTTACATTTATGACGGCCTTAGGTGAACCATCTGAATTATCAAACTCTTAATTCCTTCACTTATAAAACAAGTCCATATGTGTGTCTTATCTGTGACACTGTGAATGGGGTGCTGTGTCAATTTAGAGAAACAGTTGCCCATGTCACTGTTACTGGCCATGTCATGGTATATAATCATATGAGTCTGTGCTACCACAACTGAGTTTCTGTATCATGTGAGTGCCTGTGGCACTATTTATATCCTTATTTCCCTGAGTATGTGAATGGATTTGTTACAGCTGTGTGGCTGAGTACTGGTAGGCTGGAAATCCTAACTGACTTACAGAGTTGCTGTGAGGATAAAATAAAGTGATAATCATGAACAATTGGGCACATAACCTATGAAAGGTTTGCCCATATGACATCTGTTTTTGGCATCCTAACAGCTGAATAAAATGTTGTATTACTTGTATGAGTATTATTTTATAGCTAAGGAAATCTAGAACTTAACTGATTAACCTGAAATAACTCAGCAAATCAAGGAAAAGCTAGATTTTGAACCTAGGTTTTTATCAATCCCAATGCTTTATGTTTTTTCTCATTATATATCCACCTTCTCATGAAAAAGTTACAATGTGTATTGTAAAACATTATGCAAATGTAAGGTGATGGTGATGATATTAAGGAAAATTCTGGAGGGAAGGCTGTACAGTTATAATTTCCTATGTAATTTATTAGTTAGATTTTTCTAAGTAACTGCATTATTTCCTCCTTCTTTACCATTTAAGATGTAGCTGAAGTTAAGGGTAAAGTCAGAGAGAAGTCACAGTTTTGAATGCCAACTAGTAGAGGAATTTGACTGAAATATCTGCACAGCACGTTCTGTGGTTGAAATTGTTGTCTTCTTAATGCTTTTGGTGTATGAACTGAGTTTGCACATGATCTGTTCTGCAATCCACACTTTTTCTGGCAGATGCTACCACTGCCCCATGTTTTCTATACTGAGACACCACAGTTGCAGAGTCATCAGCAGAACAGAGCATGACACATGAATGACTTCTGCAGGATCAGGGTTGAATTCTCACTAAGCCAGTTTCCTCTTTGTGCTACCATGGTGATCACTTGGTCAGGGTAGAAGTTCCTGTCATCATGTTCTCTAAGTTTCCTTATCTATCATAAGAGTATATCAACAGTCGCCTGGTGGAATTAGTGTGACTGTTTATAAAACAGCATGGGCAGAGTGGTTTACACAGTTACAGTTACAAGAGGCATTACTACAAAAATATCACATCCAGAATCTTTGTCATTTAACACAGAACTCCCATCAGCTGAGCCAAGTCAGCTTTAGTCACTTCCATTCTACACTTTAACAATCATTTTTTAAACACTTAAGAGAGTTATCAAATTAATGAAATAAACACTTTTTATTAATAATCTTAAATCAAAGAAAACTATCTTTAACACTTTTTATCCAAGTTTTGTGCATTTGTTTACTACTCTGTTTTAGAATAATAAATAAATTCATGTCTCTTACTACTCAGCAAAGGAGGTCTTTTATTTATTTAATTAATGTTTTTAAGAAACAGGGTCTCACTCTGTCACCCAGGCTTCTAGAGTGCAGCAATGTGATCATGGCTTACTGCAACCTACAACTCCTGGGGCTCAAGGGATCTTCCTGCCTCTGTCTCTAGAGTAGCTAAGCCTATTATTTTTAACAAAGATGGGGTCTTGCTATGTTGTCCAGGCTGATCTCAAACTCCTGGCCTCAAGTAATTCTCCCTTCTCAGCCTCCAAAAGCACTAGGATTATAGACATGAGCCATTGGGCCAGGCCAGGATGTCTTTGTATTACCATTTCTGTATAAGAGCCTAACTTTAGGTCTATACCAAGGAAAATCTGAATTCACAGGATCCTATAGGTGCTAAGGCAAGAAGCTAACATGGTTATTATTGCTATTAACTTCCATTTATTTAACAAAATATATGCAGAGTTCTGAACAAATGTTTTATATGAACCATTTATTCATTTGTTTATTAAACATCTACCATGTGCCAGGGACTGTAGTGAGATACATCATTGAGAGCACAGGGTTCCGGTCTCCTCCAGGATAAAATATGTATATATATAAATCATTATTTTCCTGGCGTCATATTCTCATCCATATACTAAAGATAATAAAATCTATTTTTCTTCCCAGGACTATTACAAAGATCAAAAGAGATGATAGACATGAAACCTTGTGAATGAATAGTCAAAAGGGATTCAAAAATTTAAATGTTAATACTACTACCGAAGTGTTCGGTTTAGATTATTGTTTTGTTCATTTGTCTGTTTTACTAGATTCTGAAGCATCTTTTTATGAGCTAAAATTTATTAGACTGTTTGCCATAGAAAACCCAAACCAAAGTGTCTTAAGTAGGAAACTCTTGTTTTTGCAAAATAACAAAAAATATGAGGGTAGGAAGTCCTAGGCTCAACAGTATCATTAAAGACTCCAGTTCGTTGAATCCTTCTGCCACACCAACCTCAGAATTTGCTTCTTTCCTCATGATCATACTATTGGTCGCTTCATCTCTAGGATTGCATTTACTTTCCAGACAGACCTCCTCATAAGATCTTATCAGACAATTCAGGAAAAGAAGCACTTTTTAGATAATATTTGCATTCATTTTATTTGCCAGAATTGTGTCCTATTGCTATCCTTAGACAAAAGGGAATTTTTTAAAGTGAGTTTTAGATGTGCAACCTTTAGGAGAACAAGAGAAAGGGGGACAGGGCTGTAAATGATTCAGTGAAGGCTCATCACGATATAGGTTAAGGTTCAGTGACACTTTTTGTTGGTTTATTATATTTCTCAGCTGTGACTTCAAACTGCAAAGATAGTCAAGAGTCACATATGCTAAAAAGCTCTAGTGAATTTCAACCCTAAAATGGTTGGTGCCACATCTGGATAGGTGGATTAAAATTGTTAGTTGTTCATATTATCCATTCCTGGTCTCAGAGTGGCTCTGGATTTGATAATTACACAATCTCTGATGATATATTTATAATTCAAGATTCAAACTGTGGCTTATCCCACATAAAGTGATAAATGTATTAATAAACAAAAAGAATGAGATCTCTTACTATAAAAAGAATAGGCTGTCTTTTGTGGTTGCTATAAAGAAACAAACAACCTCATATAATTATTACAGACCCAAAGGCTAAAAAGGAAATTAAATTGGCATGTGCCTAGAAACTGTCTGTAAAAATCAAATTTGCTCAGAGAAACAAGAGAGAACTAGAAGGGGTGGAAAATGTGCATTATTCATACTATCAGAACAGGAGCAAGGAAGGAACGAAAACAGAATAAAGAAAACAAGTAGATTAAACTAGAGGAAGAAAGTAGTTCCTCTAAAGGGAATGTATTAGCCAGGGTTCTTCAGAGAAATAGAACCAATAGAACCAATAGGAATAGGGTGTGTGTGTGTGTGTGTGTGTGTGTGCGCGCGCGCGCGCACACACACACGCAGAGACAGAGAGAGAGAAAAAAAGAGAGATAAATTTTAAGAAACTGGCAAAATTGATTATGGAAGCTACCAAGTCCAAAATCTGCAGGGTATATCAGTAGTCTGAAGACCCAGGGAAGCATTAAGCTACAGTTTGATTTCAAAGATAGTTTTCTGGAAGAATGTCTTTTGGTGAGGTCAGTCTTTTTTTTTTTTTTTCTTAAGGTCTTAACTGATTGAATGAGGCTTACCCACATTATAGAGAGTAATCTGCTTTACATAAAGTCTACTGATATAAATGTTAATCTCATGTTATATCTTCACAGCAACATTCAGAAGTGTTCAACTAAATATCTGGGTACCATAGCCTAGTCGAATTGACACATAAAATTAACCACCACAGGGAATATTGAGATCTTAGAAAACAAGCCAGGCAGATACAAAGTACAGATTATACTGATTTTCTCAGAGCATCTGGATCTAGGAAATTATTGGGAAGTGCCCTCCTAAAAATTAGATAGAGATTTCATATTAAAAATTCTTCAAATTTTGGAACAGCTATATCTGGTGGTTAATGAAAATATGAACAGAGATGAGAGTAAGAGCAGTATGATTGTAAAATACTCAGATTATTATAATGCATTCTTAAAATGATGGCCCCCATGAATCATGCCTCCTTTGGTCCATTCCCATTTGCTATGTCAGGTTGTTATGCCTCCATCCAAAGATGAAGCCCATTTCCCCATCTCCTGAAGCTGGAGTCGTCTCATGACTTGTTTGACTAATAGAATGCAGGAGAAGTGATATGGTACAACTTTCAGGGCTTGCATCTTCTGCTTTCAACCTCTTAACATTACCCTAAGGCCACTATGCTGTGAAGAAATCCAGGCATGTGGGAAGAGGTCCAGCCATACCAGCTATGGCAGGTGAATTCAGTCCCCACTGACCTGACAGCTGCATGTAGCCTTATGAGTGAGCCCAGACAAAATAGCAGATGGACAGCCCAGTCCACCCAAAGAATTCTAGAAAAATAATGGGTTGCTTTAAGTCATTGAGTTTTGGTGTGGTTTGTTGCACAACTGGATAGCTAAGACATTGTTGCAATTCATTTATTTTCACTGCTGCCTAGTACTCCATTGAATAATGTCACACTCTTTTAAAATCCATTTTTTTTATTGCATTTTAGGTTTTGGGGTACATGTGAAGAACATATAATATTGTTGCATAGGTACACACGTGGCAGGGTAATTTGTTGCCTTCCTCCCCTTCACCTATATCTGGCATTTCTCCCCATGCTATCTCCCTGCAACTCCCCACCCCCCACTGTCCCTCCCCCCCCACTGTCCCTCCCCTATTTTCCCCCAACATACCCCAGCG